>JAKMXF010000299.1:512323-815367 GCA_024704765.1 Oopsacas minuta
CATGCCTAGAGTATACATTAGCTTATAACTGTCTCTTATACACATCTTGTGTCCGTTTGTCATACAGATGCTTTTCTGTGATGCGCGAAGGCGTGTGGGCTAATATTCGATCATTCTGCTTATTAGTCGCTTCTTCTTTGGTGAATAATTTCTCGTCAGAAAATATGATATTCTGCAGGGTTGAGTTGCGAGCCGAGTCAGCATGCCCTTGCTTCTGGCAAGTCTCTTTTTCACAATTTTCTCAGAAAGGAAGTGAACTGTTCTTCTTTTAAACGATTTGAGGTGCAAGTCGTTTTTCACAAGGTTTTGCATCGATCCATGCGAAACTTTGAGCTCAGAGGCCATTTTCCGGAGAGATCGTCGAGGATTTCGCCGTATTCTATCGATCACAACTTTTTTCAGCCTCGGAGTTGTTACCGACTTTGGTCGACCGCTTCTTGGCATATCTTTTATGCCCCCAATCTTATTGTAACGTTGAATAGTGCGATTAACGATTTTCCTTCTCGATTTAGGGATATGGAGCAGTTTCAAAATTTCTCCTGGACATTTTCCATTAGAAAATAATTCAATTATTACTGCTCTTTCCTGATTCATTGTGAAAAAAATCTTGTGTGGGCTAATATGCAATCAAGGTGTTAGATGATGGTAGATAAATGGTCTACTTAAGATATAATTCATTAGAAATAGTGAATACTACATATCTTACATTATGGTAATTATTGGCCACCCTGTATATTGTATCAAAAGTCTTACAAGAAATATGTAATGTATTACACATATAATGTTAGGGAAATAGTGTGCTCATGCTGAGATGAAAATACTTAAATAATAAGAAATTGAGTCAATAATCACTATTAAAACTGGATCATGTATGAACCAACTAAACATCAACAAAATTTCCGATTCTATACAAGTATAATATCTTGTATAATCTACACAGTCATATTTTCGCTATACTCCATATGGATACTTATAATCGCCGTAAATACCCACAAAGTAATCCGAGGCTTACGTAGATATAAACGCAATATTGACATGGATGAGAACATATCCAAAGCTAAAATCCACAATTACAATACCAACATTGGGAGGAACATTATCTTGATATTGTTGGGAATGTCAGAATTAGGATACGGTTTGTTGGTATACATTTATGTAATATATTATTATTTACGTGAAATTGAGTTCGATACTGTCAAGGAGATATCACCAAATTGTACAGTCAGTTCTTGGCTGGATTATTCGTATAAGCATCAATTTATGTTAGTTTGGTATGGGAGTATTAATATTGGTGTAATCGTGACTATTAATCTACTTTCGCTTATAACTCGCTATCTCAAAAGCAGATATCTCAAATTTCCAGTTAAAAAGATATTAGCGAAATTCGCTATTTCTATATCAATTCAAGCAATAATAATCCTCGCATGTACTCTAATATATACCTTTTTGCTGTTGATGGTTATTGGACCTTGTCTCATTCTAACCAACCTAATAATCCTAATTCGTGAGAGTAGAGATTTTTCAAGATTCCTTATTTTCAATAATCGAGGTTTATTTTTCCAATATAAAGATACACAACACTACAAGATGCAAATTAAGCTACACAACTGGTACAAAATGACAATAATTTGTGTAATAGCATCATTAATATTCGGGATTTTTGCGCTAATATGTAGAAATATATTCTTTCTCCTAGAAATCGTACTATTCAGTAATTGTCTACTCAACAAGATCTATGGGATTCAGCTCGCTATTTATTCAACTCCAGGATGGACTGAGAATATGATTTTCATCCTGTCTCTCTATTTATTGCCAGTTTTCGGTCTACTCTGCTTAATATTCCACTGCATTCCAATTTTCGCAATTTCGGCTCTTTCGTTCGGAAATCTTTGTAAATCTATTGTAAAAACTCGTAGGTACAGATACAACTATAAGAACATGGAAAGTTTCATCGGTAAAAATAATCGTTAAATGTATTTCCTAATATATTTTGTAGTTTAGTATTGCTCTTTAGATTCATATTATCTATATTATTAAAACTCAATCATTGTGTGTGTGTTTGTCCACTTTTATATTATTATTATAGGGGAAGATGGATAACGGGCAAACATATCCTTCTGTTGACGATATAGGAGAAGTAAAAAGTAAACAATTACATTGGGGTAATCGAGTATGCTGATTCCGATTTTCACACTTACGAATTAGTCATATGTAAATTTATTTGTTGTTTTTATGAATAAATGTAAACAAATAAATCTCGACGAAGTACCGAGCCCCATACAAATGCGAAGCGCGAGCAAGCGAAGGGCGTTAGTAATGAACTAATGTCTAATGACTTTCGTTTAATTAATTACTAAACCTATCCGGAAATTTTCACAAAAGAATTCAAGCAAGCATTATGCTGTATATAATGATGAGCCTTTGGCTCGTCGCTTCGCGATGAACTCGGCGCATTGCGGCTCGAGGCATTCAACGGACAAACAAACAGCCAAACAACAATTGAGATATAAAAGTATTGATGTTGTTTACAATATTCAGAATCATCATACTCGATTATCCCAGTATAGCCGATGAAAGTATGATTCTACCTCAATTTTGAAATTTGTTTACTTTATATTCATAAAAACAACAATACATTTATATATGATTAATCCAAAAGTGTGAAAATCGGATTCAGCATGTTCGATATATTTAGTGAAGTTTTATTGAATTCTATTTACTTGATAAACAGAATAAATACATAATTATGCGACAATTTCAAAATTGCATAGCGTAAATCCTTTCCTTGACAACTGACAAACAAACAAACAATCATTGAGATTTAATAATAGATTTGTCATTTTCCAACAAGTATTATAATGTATCTGATCTCGTTGATACTCTATCAATTTTTGGTTAGTAAGTAAGACCCAACAATTGGGCGGAAGAAATAAGATTCTTGGAATTTCGTCCAGTTGAATATTTGTATTGGAAGATTCATCCAAAAGGGAACTAAGGAAACTCTCTGGAAAACTCTCCTAGAATACTTTCTGAACGCGAAATTCTAGAGGGGTTAGCTTCACCATGAAAAAGAGATAAAGAAGATAAAATTAATCTAATTAATAATTCGGTTACTGATTAAGTCACAGTTATTATTGTTTGCTATTTCTTTTAATAGTTAGTTAATCCAATACTGAGGTCTTATTAGTAAGTAGAAATATTCAGCCGCCGTATTCATGAAGAAGATAAGTTCGAACTCTAAATTCTGTAATCAGTAACAACAGTATACAGAGGCTAATTAACTAGCCTATGGTTGGTATACAAATTTCGTGCATTGTCAAATTCGCGGCATTTTTCGTATACGAATATAACAGTGATTTTAGAGAATTATACGAACATTTGGCTCGATCGCTTCGATGATACAAGTCTCTCTCACAAATCCCGAAATTGGTATTTAATAAAGAAATTCAGGAAAACTCAGCATTTTCTTCTATGAAGTCATAAACTCTCCTTGAGGATGTCCTAATGCAGATATATACAACCCGAGCTGCTTTTCATCAAACCAGCTGGAGAGTGGAAACAAATAACGTTGTGTAAGTATTGGCTGTGAAGATAAAGAAACTCCGTGTACATAAGAATTTTATAATATAAATTGTGTATAATGATTCTCCCGGATTTACTATAATTGAAAGCGTGTTGAAAGCAGATATATAGCGATCGGGCATGAATCAGGATGTCCAAACCAGCCAGACCGTTTGTGCTGCACCTGTAATAGATAAACCTCCGAGAAGAGAAGAGGACAACATCTCTAAAAATCCCCAAAGCCAATATACAAACAATTGCAAATAATCACCTGCTGAGATTATCATAATAATTCACTGAGATTCACACAAATTCATTATCACATCAATATGGTATATACCAACAGAAAATTTAAACGAGACAAAAATAATCAATGAATTTATCAACAAAATGGTAAAACTACACCCAAACAAACATACTACAATATTCAATATACATATCAATATACACAGTTAATTAATATACATTTATTGATACAATTAAGACTCTGAATAGAAGAGAAATGATAATTTAGCCCAGCAATCCGGACAGTCACTAATTGGGTAATCCCTGCTTGAGACAGTATTTTTCTCCGTTAGCTGCAGTTAATATTGGATTGACTCTATAGTGCTCGTACAGCTCTTGAAAAGTAGCAAAAACACGTGGGCCTATGCTATACTCACCCTTTTCGTTCTTTTCAATTTGAAAGTGCTTAATTCTGTCAGGTGCCATTACACTGAGAGAGTAGCAACCCTCTCTGGTGGCTTCTCTAACTACAAAGTCTCCATGAGCTGCTCGACTCCTCAGCATGGTCTCAGCCTGTACACGCTGTATTCTGTGATAGAAAGGGAGTGTCACAATGTCCTGGTCTCCGGTGGGAGGGGACTCAGGCTTACCTGGGGGCAAGGGAGCACAAACAGGGGAAGAATTCTCTAAGGTTTGGACGTAATTATACGGAATCAAACCAACAGATCCATTAGCTTTCATTGCCTCCCACCATTCAGGATCTAGCTGAGGTTTATCGATAATATCCATTACTTCTCCTGGTACGAAGCTTAGCTCATCAGGATTACCCGAATCGAAATTATACTTAGCCTTTACTCCGTGAATAAAATATTTCTCATTACAAGGTGAAGCTGCATCTGGAACGATCTGTTTGACAAAATTATTCGGAAACCAACCGTTTTTATTGGCTAAACTACCATACCACCAGCCGTCATCCGCTCGGTCTAAAATTCTGATTTTGTCTCGCACATTTAAAGTCAGTTCATCATCTAGTTTAGCCGTATAAGGGAAGATTGCAATAGCGTATGTTTCCCCAGAGGTTTCTCCATTCTGTGCGTTAACTTTAGGACCTCTGTATCTGGAGAAGAAAGTAGCAGGTGCAGAGCCAATCGAATTATTATCCGATTTCATTATCCACCAATCACCGTCAGATCTAATAAGTTGGAAGAGTTCGTTCTTTTGGAATGACAGCTCTCCAGCGTTGCTAGACTTGTAGTCATGTAGACTAGTGTACCAGCTGCCAACCATAGGAGATTGATCTGACATTATAACTATTTATAATTTTATCTAATTGCTGGATGAAATTTAAAAGGAATTCAAAAGTTTTTGCTGTACATACCAAGAATGAATTTGCTGTACTTTCCCAGTGAATTACAATATACACTAAGTAGTTATTGTCAGATTAAAGGAACATGATATTTGAGTAGCTACAGTTTGGATAATAAAGTGTTAAATTAAATGCAATACCAGCACTACATGTTCTGAATGACAGATGGCATAAAGTTTAGGTCCTGCAGATGAAAGGTAGATAGACTTAACGTGTAGGTAGAGCATACAAAATTAAAGAACATATCCATAGGTGTCGTTACCTGGAAAAGGTTACGATATCCATGAACATAGTCTAATACTTGAGGAATTATTTAGCTTACATCAAGTTTAAGAATCAAAAATGAATAGTTCTAGAACAATATCAAATTATAAGAATTCTCATCTCCCTAATCAAACTAAAAATTATTTCTATTTCATCGCTTCGTACCGTTTGAGGTGATTCGTTGATTCTGGTGGTATTCTACTTAAACACCATTTATGGAAATCAGGACTGGGCGTGGCCAAATATCCGCCCCACAGAATACAACTCTCTTCTGTCTTTCCCCCTAAACTATATCTGAACGGTTCACCAAACAGATTCGTTACTCTAGCCCCGATACATTGGAAGATTGCATCCATAGCGCATGCATCCCAGAATTTCATTTTAGGTTCATTATAAATATAAATGTCTCCCAGTCCCTCTGCTACCCACAGTGCTTTGATGCCAGCTCCTCCTAGACGTTTCTTCTCTGTAGGATCTATAATATAGTATATGTATAAGATCCGGGTTATCGGAGATCTAGGAACGGATTGTGATCAGATCATTGTGATTACAATAATTATATTATTATAATTATCAACATTTTACTTAAATTCCGGCGAGATTTTTCTATACACTTTTTAGTGTTGAAAGGTCATTTTTGTCAAATTAGTGAAATGACATTTTTATTCTGAGGGGAACAAAGTTTTGTATTAGCCAATGAGACTTTGAAAAAACCTGGTTTAGATGAATAATTAGTATGTACCCAATCTTGATTCGTAACTTTACGTATCTTCAGACGAATATTTTGGAATAAAAATTTTTCCTCTATGTGAGTTAACTAGTAGTTATTTCGTTCAGTTTGGCAGCAATTATTTATTTTGGTGAAAATTTAATCTCTTTCAACATAAGGTGGCAAAGAGCGTCCAATCATTATTTTACATAATTTCCACTTTTTAAGGAACTTTCCTAAATAGCGTGATTAAAATGTGTGAAGAAAGCTACATTATGAAGTTTTGTTTTTCGACAACTTTATGTGAGATATTTATAATCAGCAAATTTACCAATAATTAATTATTCAGCTTACTTATATTTCGGCGAGAATTTTTATAGTAAATAAACCCACAAAATTTTGTATCATGAATCTAGATAGAGGCATCCAACTTGTACTGGACCAAAAATGACGTAATATTTTGGTCATATGACCAAAGACTTAGAAATTCTGAACTAAACAGTATTTCAGTATAAGTACGAGTAGAAATAGTATACATTTTACAATTTTATGTGAACTAACCCATTAAGTCAGCAAGCTTCTGAGTAGATGGAGTAAGATGACTTCTTGAAAGAAGCATTATTCTGTTCTTCTCAGGATCTGACGGTGGTCTCTGTTTCAAACCAAACACACCAAATCCTACAAGAGCCCAGACAGTACGTCCCTCTTTCTGAGAAGGAGCGAATGGCTGATGTAATACTCCTGCTACGGCTTTATCTTTAACACACATACCTGTGGAGTAGTCAGATAGTTACTACTAAATAATTCCATGATACATTCGATGATAAATTGGTCCATCAGTTAATTGATTTATTTCATTTAATCTGCCAAATAATTGTATTTTATAACCTCTCAATGGTATCCAAACTATCATAACGAGTTACACAAAATGACAAAGATAAGAATGTACAGTATATAAATATATCCAATTTTCGTACTCAACGTTGCCTCTAAGTACTATAATTGAACAAAATTATTCTCGTATTTACATAAACACAAGAGCCGTAATGGAGTTTTTGATGGTTTGATTGTCATTCATATGTACTTGTGTTATTAGAAAACATGTTACATATAAGCAATATATTTCATTGAGAATATTTGAAATGTTTTCTCAAATATGTAAATTTGAAACCAATTTCAAAATTCCTATTTGTTTTCTCATTATCTCTACGAACATAGTGTATTACAGACTAACCAATAAGTACAGATACATATTCTAGGAGATTCTCTGTAAACTCTCTAGTTCCGTCAAGCGGGTCTACAAATACTGTTATGTCCTCCTCTTTGAGAGAAGACCACTCTACTGGACATTTAGCTTGCAGGATTTCTTCGTCTAACTGTGTGACTATGTCATCTGGAGATCCTCCAAGTCCTTCCTCTCCGATAATATTCAACTTAGGAAATAGAGCAGATAGACTACCTATTATACACCTGTAGAGGAAAGTTAATTACAGTAATGCCAATATAGGATTGAAATTATAAAGAATAAGAGTAACATTCGTATATTCAGCAAAGCAAAAATATGCAAATGTTGCAAAAAGCGAAATAATATAATAACATCAACTAGCAACTACGCTACGCATGTAGAATTTTTGCATAGCAAAAAATATGTATACAGGGAATGAAGCAGATTTGATCTAGCTTCTCATAGCATAACACTTAGATGACATTCTAATTTTCACATGCCTAGAGTATACATTAGCTTATAATATAGAACATACATTTTGCGCGTCTAGATATATATAATAGCTGGAATTCATGCCCTGGATGCGAGCAGCATATGCCTGGATAAATCCCTGGAATAGAAAATATACATACACATGACTGAATGCAAATAACCAAAATAAAAAAGTGACTACAGTTTTAATAGCTAAATAGAGCATTAGTAAGGAATCTCAGGAATTAAATAGAAAGCCTCTAAACAGCTCAATACAAACATCTCCGTGTAGAATCCACAAATAAACCATACATGATAATAGTTAATGAATTAAATTACAGAATTTAAAACCAAAAGAAGAATTCTTTCCTATCCACAATAGTTAGTAAAGAGAATAGGAAAGGACTCAGAATTAGATTATCATGCTGTGTAGTAATACATTCTAAAAGGGAAGTTAAAGATACTCCGACTAATGTTCTCACTAAGCGATGAGGACGGACTTTCAGGGAGAATGGAATAATACCTATATCTAGCTTTGTTATAAGGAAGATAGCAGTAGTAGTAGCGATAAAACCGATTATAAAACCTTCAACACTCTTCCCGTTATTAAACCATCTTCTATGACCAAAATGCTTACCAAAAATAGCAGCGAATGTGTCCAAAACTCCAAGTGACAATACGCCTGCATATACAAACAGTCTAAAACCTCTGTGAACTGGTAGTAGCCAGCAGGGTAGAGATAACCCCAGTATCAAATAAATATGGTTAATGTACAACCCTGTATCTTGTGCAGAATTGGACCCACTTAACTCTTGCATAAATGTGTGAATTTTCGCACTGTATGGTCCAATTCGCAGATTATGATACAACTCGAGTAATATCAAACAACAAACAACAACAGAAGAAGCGAGAGATATCGTATCGAGATCGTATAGCAAAGCTGGTGTATAGATAAACACGGCTAAAACATGAAAAACCTTCCTCCTGGTGACAATATCTATCCTTGAATAGTTAATCAAATAAACTCCAATTAGAACTGATAGAAGAGTCAGTGCACCCATGTAACCTACTATTATAATGCGAGTAGTATTATTGAATAGGAATTTATCCCAAAACCAATATACAGGATTCATGCCGAGGAAACTAGCAAGCATAGGTGCTCCTATAAAGAGAATTGAAATTAGCAGACTTGAAAGTGCGAAAAGTCGCAATGATCTACTATCAGATCCGTGCCTGAGAGTATACCAAACAGGTGATAGCGTAACTATGAAGAGGATAGTAAAAGCGAGGAAAATCTGAACACAAATAGAAACTTGAGATTTGTATATATTCATAAATGAGGGTTGTGTCATAATATTATACTTATGTAGAACCATGGATATGGAATCGAACAGAAGAATACCGATTGATTCTGCGATTATTATCACCTCGCCAGCTGTGAATGTGTAAGGAAAGCTATCTATTAACACAACCAAACTGATGGTACACAAAACAAGTAGAGAAACCATGGATAAAAACCCTTCTTTGATAGGAAACACATTATACGTCAACAATGTTAATACAGCAACACTGATTATAACTAGCGTAATGTTATTCGGTGGTCTTGACATACGATGTATTACAGTGTATATCAATACTACAAGACCGAATAATGACATTGCTAAGAGATAGAACTGTAGGTAAGATATGTAGCGTTTATTAATCACAGTTGAAGGTTCATATGAAGCATTCTGTATTAGTGCTGTGAATACCAGAGGTACTAGCATCATACCGTAATGTAGGCCTGATGATGCCTTAGGCCGCAGCTGCATTTCTTTCACATAATTAATGAACATTTCAAGCCAGGTAGAGAATACAATAGAAACCACCACTACTGCACCTGGTGCGAACTGGTATATTAAATCATCAGGAGAGTCTGGCGATATAGCTAAACTGAGTAGTACTATTGATAGGCCTACTATTCTGAGTTCTAAGGTGGGATAGAAGAGGTCTTTTATGGTGCGGATTGCTTTGTATTTGAGGGAGTTAGGATTAGGACCTGGTTCAGTTTGTGTAGACATTACTGCTAATTTAGAAAATAAGATATAATTAATTAGAAGAAGTAAATAGAGAATAGTGAATTAATACATATACGTACATGAAACTTAAATTTCAAATATTGATCCTATTTGTTTCTATTAAGTAATTTTCATTTACTTGTGTCGGCGAGAACTCCTATGTAATCTCAGTGTTTACGTAGTAGTAATTAACTTGATCATGGGCGTAAACTTGGAGTAATCCCATGAGGGTATGGGGGTGGCAGTCCAATTCCTTAGGTGTTGTGCAGCTTCAAGGTGCATCGCCCACGGGTGATCATGGTGGGGCTGGTACCCCCCCCCCCCATTCATAAAGTTTATGTCTATGAACTTGCTTATTATGTATCGAGTTATATCCTAAGCAATTATATATAACTTATGACTCAAAGTGACCTGAAAGAGCAAAGTTAGAAAATGCAACCACAAGTGATATTCAATTAGAAAGCCTACATAATTCATTTCTTATCTTACTTCATTATTGAAACATATTTTACTAGTAAATGGCTAGATCCTCTAATCGAAGATTATTCACAGAATATAGACAGCTGTTTGAGAACTGTCCAGATGGAATCGTGGCGGGACCAAAGACAGAAGACAATTTTCTAGAATGGGAGGCACTAATCGCCGGACCAGAAGGGACACCGTTTGAATTTGGCGTGTTCGTAACGGAGCTAAAGTTTCCGGCAGATTACCCTATGAGTCCTCCTAAGATGAGATTTCTATCTGACATGTTTCACCCTAATGTATACCCAGATGGTAGAGTGTGTATCAGCATCCTACACGCGCCAGGAGAAGATCCTACTGGATATGAATCAAGTCATGAGAGGTGGAGTCCAATATTATCTGTGGAAAAGATTCTAATCTCTGTTATGAGCATGTTAGCTGAGCCTAATGTTGAGAGCGGAGCAAACATAGACGCGTGTAAAATGTGGCGAGAGAATAGAGACGAATTCAACAAGATAGCACATAATTTAGTCAAGAAGTCGCTATGTATTATGTAGTGTGATGGAGTATTATATGCCTATTGATTGAGAACATCAAATGGATTGATAATGTATTGAAATTAATAATAGAATTATGAGAATGATGGTAAAACTTGGCCACGACCGGCCGGATTATCCAGTAGGCTCTAGATTAGAGGTATAGTACCCATGGCCTACAAAATTTAACAAAATGAATTTAATAATAAACCAAAAGCATTAGTCATCTAACATCTAATCAATATATAGTGAAACCTGCATGATAATCTGACACCTGTATAATCCTACAGAATTCCATATCCGGACGAGTGTCGGTTTATGCAGCATGCATGTTCCACTGTATGTAAGTACAGTGGTTGTAGCTTATAAGGACACCATTTGGGAGTAGCAAAATATGTTCTTATAGCCGGTCTGAATTATACAAGAGGATATGAGAACCGAATCCCTAGGATGCTTGTTGTACCCGAATAACTCACTGTACACGTACTGTATTAATCTGAATTATTGCTATGAATTAATCAACGTTTATGATGTACACTACGATATAACAGGGGCGATATGGATGTTAAAGTGGCCTCGTTAAATCATAGCAGCTCTACGAAAGTGCTCTGGTTGAAATCTCACTTACCATATAAACAGTACTAACAGCACCAAAATCGTTCCGGTTAAAACCGGACCAACTGGACCAGTAGTTCCGGCGCTGTATGATACAGACAACATGTTGATATTTATGAACAGTTTTGATAAAACACGGAATATGACTGAACTAAATAGAGGAACCAATAACAAAATGTTCAACGAATCAAATGTATATTCGTAGTACAAATCATTTGCAGTCTCACATCGGAGATAATGGATCAGCAGCTTCCCAAAATTACCCAGAACATGGTGGCCATGCCATGGATATATCATCTCGCAATAGTCAGAACCGCTAAAATTATTGAAACTTTCGAAAATAGAATTTCAGCACTGTGACTCTTATCCATTGTGTCTGATTGTGTGTGAGTTCTCCGTTCCATAGGGGCACATACAATAGTCAGAATTTCGAAGTTGTCATTAGTCAGAATCGATTATTTCTTATAAATATGTATTTTTTAAGGACGTCATCATATATTTGACGAAAAAAGAGAACGGAAATTCACATTATAGCCAGTTGATACGCCATAGACTCCGTTTAAGAGGGATCACCATTCAACAGTTAAGCTTGGGCAATGAGCTAATCAGGTCACTTGGCCAGAAAGAGAATCATGTAAATAGCGTAACCTCGGCTAATCGCGCTAACACCTTTATCCCGCTTAATCAGGTAATATGACTAGCCCCGAAGTGACTCTATAAGCAGAGTCAACAGTACTTCCAATCAGAACACAGATTGAGAACAATATATAGTAAATAATCAAATCATGAATTAGAAGTATTTCTGGCCTAATAACGTAGGTATAACAAGGATCTGTGGCATGGAGCAAGGATTACTGTCACGAATTGAAAGAGAGCTAAATTCAAATCTATTATGAGGAATATTACCTGAAAGTCCAGAACACTTTTGAACAGCTTGAAATATCATGCTCGTTTACAGAGGCGGCGGATATTGAAGCTCATTAAAATTTTCCAAACATAAAATAGTGTATGAAAGGATGAATGGCTGCTATGTTACAGAGCCAGCGATACTAAAGTCACAGAGGTAGCCAGGAGAGCAGTGTTCTCCAGAGTATTATCCAGGCTTACGCGGCGCGCCTACAGACGGATACGTTTCAGCAAATATATTCTAGGTGTTCGAAAATTTGACCAAAACTCCTATATATTGTAATACAAAATGTATTATATAGGCGTTATAAAAAGAAATAGAATGCAGTTTTAGGCTAGGCAGTGAGATACAGAATGATTTCCGAGGAGTACAACCAAAAATTCTGGGGGTACAGCCAATACTTAAAGTGCTAAAATATTAAAGCCAAATTTCAGGGGGTAAAGTCTAAAAATGAGAAATTCAGTGGTTACCACTTACCACCAGGATTCCTTAGAGGGAACACTGCAAGTACCAAGCAAAAATAGCAATTTATGGACAGGTTTAATACATTAAAGAATTGACATAATATTACACTATGTGACAAACCCTTCAGATCTCCTGTCAGCTATGGTTTGAGGATCGTCTACTCCTTTCTCTACGACATCAAGCTTCCCTCCAGAATGTACTTCTCTGATAATACAGCCTGCTTTCCTTGCTGCCTGCACACTCAGTGCTAACACTCTAACTAAGACAGGTATCTCAGCAGATGCCATATTCTGGTAATATAACTCTGTAAGAATAGAATATGTAATACCGTGAACGGTTATACTAAAATGACGAATATTAATGAGTGTGACCATGGGCGTAGTGCAGGGCCGGCGACAGGGGGGGGGGTAGCTTGGGGTAAAACCGGGGGGCCCGGGGTAAATAGGGGCCCCAGGTCGGCATGTGATAGTTTCTTTAGGATTTAAGATATTCATTGTGTCTTGTATGTACATGTAAGCTTGTATCACAATATAAATTCCTTTGTTTCACTAATAGAATAATTGCTTTTATCAATGTAGCACTTAACAAACAAAGGATTCTGTCATTAATGGTAGTCATTAATATATTCCATTATTTGAAACCTTATTAGTCATCTATTTCCTTCAACACTAAAATATAGAATTATAGAAATTGTTCTATTTCAATTACTAAATATTTCAATTTAAAGTCTATATCCTACGATCATAAATTTACTCAAATTTCAGGATAAGTTTCTAGTTGCAATATATTTTTGTCTAAGGTCACAGGTATTACAAAAAATTGAATTATTGTCAGAGCTAGGGTGATGGAGGGGCCCGCCAGAAATCTTGCTAGGGGGGCCCGTAAATTCTGTCGCCGGCCCTGGCGTAGTGTAGGGGGTTTAATCCCCAAAATTCTTATTATGTCCTCCAAAATTGTTGAATATAATGATTATACTCAGGAATAGTGGAAAACTGAATAGATTTTGCATAGTTGTCAAGTCTCACGGATCCAAAGCAGTGAGACTAACGTATTTGATTACAATCTCACTTTAAAAATTTCGAGGGAAATTGAAATTATTACAATGATTAAAGATATGATAGTTAGTCTAACAGTGGTAAGAACGAGAGCGATGTACAATTATAAGAACTAGAGTATGTATTCAAATTAAGATCTATCAACTAATAATTGTATTTGAACTAATAACAGTCAATTAAAATCATTCCAACTAATGACAGGTATTGGGTAACCCCCCCAAAAATCAACTATATGTACTCCTTGTCGCATATTTCGATTATGACACCATCTAAAGTACTTTTGCTGTACAATATCTATATTATATTATCTTGGAATTTGAATTCTTTACTTAATTCTCATGGATTTTGTTATGGGTGCGTGAGTTTGACTAATTATTCACCATGGGCGCCGAAACTCCCTTTTTTAGTGTTGACCTGATTGACTAGGATTTGTATACCCTCCTTGAATACCAGGGCTTTAACCTCCCTCACACCTAGGGATATAATCTTAGTGATTAAGAGAGATATCTGCTCCCAAACTACTATAGAAATATCCTCCCTGAATAAGGGGTGTATTCTCCCAAATCAGGGGAGGTGAGAACCCCCATGAAAAAACCAGGGGGTGTCAAACCTCCCTACAAGAGTTTACCCACTCAAACATTACAATCTGGGTATTAGCAGCGATGCCAATAATAGATATACAAGAGTGATATCTCCAAGCCCCCCTAACAATACGTTCTGGCTACGGGCCTGCCACATATTATTGTATGGTTAATGAAGGATTATTTAATATATATGATTATGTAAAATATGGGTGTTTGACGTAGACTGGAAATATATTGACGAGAAATGCCAACATCACACAAAGTATAACTCTAAAGAGAGTGAATCTTTAAGAAATTGATGATACATTCGAAATCAATTATGGTTCAGGTAGGGTAAGGGATATACGTATGCATGTGGAGGATACAGTGTTTCCAACAAGTGATATGAAAGTCACTGATCAGTTGTTTGGAGTAGCCAATGAAGTGTCTAAGGTGTAGAATGGCTATGATGTGATTCTGGGTAGGTTTAGAAATATAGAAGTTCGGGACATTATTGTGCAGTCTTAAGCCCACCGGTTGTAACATGGCAACATACACGGGGCAACAATGTCATATGGAATAAATTTGCCTTCGAAATTAAAAAATTTGCACGCAATTTTGTTCGAAAATATAACATACAATAGAACCTCCGAGATCCGGGCAGTGTGGGACCGGAGGGTGCCCAGATCTTAGAATTTGCCCGGATCTGGGAAATATCATTAACTCTATGGTAGTTACAACCCATAATGTACAAATGAGTTCCCTTAGATATTCGAATTCTGTTATTAAGTTTACATACTGTATGCAAATGTAATCCAGTATGAAATATAGTAACTGAAGTCAACGTTAGTTGAGGAGAATTATATGAAATGGTGAAATTCTTTTGGATTGATATAAAATAAGGGTGCCCGGTTGAGGGAGGTGCCCGTATCTTGGAGGTCCGGATCTCGGAGGTTCGACTGTATACGTATGATGCAATTTTGTTACATCGTGTAGTGGGCTTTTAACTTATAAGATCGGGATATTTAGGATACGTTTCTTGATAAGTTTTGGAAATTACCACACAGGTTATCTTAGGGATAATTATCTGAATCTTTAAACTTGACTTAAGTTACTTAAAATGTATTGACTGACTCTTAGTTCATTAACATAAATATTTCAGGACTAAATATGGCTTGCACCTGTGTAATTTGAGAATGATATCCAAGGGTTATCAAATATCCATTTATGATAAGCCAAACTCCTTACATCTCCTGTCTTGGTGTCTGTATATCTAATAGCCTCATAAACGTTCCGTAAGCGCAATTCATCAATATTAATATATCTGTATATAAGATACGAAAGGCATAAATTCAAAGAGCCTTTATGTAAAGAGTAGATTTCTTTAATACGTATGTTACCATCAGTGTCAAGGGGCTGTCAAATTCGTACTCCTGTTCCCAAGTGCATATTTACAGATTTATATTACCTAAAAAATAAACACAGACTGAGAATTACCCGCATGAACCGTGGCCATCCTCATTTGTTTTAATACCGTATTTCCTTTAATAGTAGCCTGGGAGATTATTCGAAGTGGGGATACATTCAATAAAATACTACGTAAAATTTTCTGTTTCTCCTTTGTGATCTTGAAACTTATAATGTGGGATGGAAGCCATCCTCATCAGTCAGCTAGCCCTACCGGTGCAAATAAAGGAATTATTCTGTCACTACAAATTATTTAAGAGGGTTACTAATCACGGAAATACGGTATATTTAACCAATAAAATTCACGAATCTAAACAAACTTTTACAAATTGTGATCACCTCATGTAGTGAAGAAATCGAATATACAAATGTAGATTTTATATTGTATTTGCCTTAGTTCCTTTCCCACAGTAGTATATAACGAAAATTTTACAAGAAAATTAATTGAAATATCAAGGGTATCGAATTAGCAAATGAGAAATTCTAAGCAAAAAAATTACAGCTGTTTTCGGGAATAAATGACAAATTTTCTCATTAAAACAATAGCTAACGCTAGCGAAAGCATGTTGGATAATTCGGTAGCATTGAATAATCTCTATGATTTAATTACTGTGAGATTTGACGTTTCGGGAATATACAACGACAAAGGAACTCTGGGAAATTGTCCTATAAATTTCTGGGAATTTGTAAATCCTTGAAATAACTACAATATTTGCAGCACTGTTGATACCAAGTTAAAACAATAATCTTATGGGCAATTAGTTTAGTGATTATACTTATTTGAATAAAACATCTTTTTCCTAACTTGTAGTCATGAACGTGGTTTCAGGGACATACCACCTGTTTTCTCAAAAGAGATTCCGCCCACACAGACTATGCGGTGCTCTCTACCTAACCCAATTCCTGATTGCTACTCTAGCAGAGTTCTCTCCAGCTCTGCAGAAACTAACACACCCCTATATACATGTAACTCTACCTATCACAGGATGTTTGCAGGCAATAATTGCTTGTAGAACATTTACATTTCTACCAACCACTAAAGGAGAGGTTCAGGGATATTTCTCTGATAAACGCACAATGTCTTACGACTTTATCTTGGAGAATGTCTACTTTTCAGGTTTAATCGTATTCCAATCTCTCTACTGCTATTATCCCGAACTATTCCACGCATTCCCTATCGTAGAAGTCATATTTGTGTTCTTGCCTTATTTCGTCATTCGACCGTTTTTTCCTAAAACCAGTTTCAGACAGTCATTAAGTAAGACTTATGGAGGTGAAGTATCTGATCGAAATAAGTTTTTCATTTATGCAAACGTCTATTTCGTGAAAGTATTCTATATCGCAGGAAAACACATATCCGGTTACTATATTAACTATTTACTGTATACTAATAATATTCCTGGTTCCTACGACAGAACAATGAGACTACTCTTCTTGCTAGCAGGCTGGGGTGCTACTATTGCAGTATTTCTTCACACTCTTAAGTTCAAGCACTATCTCAGTGCTAGGATGGCAATGCTACTCTACACAGGATCATTCCCTCTCTTCTATGCAGCTTACGCTAGTCTCTACCAATTAGCGTTATTACAGCCGATTATTTTATTAATCTGTGCTGTAGGTATCCTGATTAATTTCATGCCGGTATATGTACAGGTCCTGTATCAATGCTTCGCTTGTCTAGTTCTGTCAAATATGAAGTAGATCGGATTAGAACATTGGTAATTATGATATTCATGAGTTTGATATAGATTTTGTAGATCAGTATATATTAACGTGCGTTCTATACGTAGATATCAGCATTATTCTTTAGGATTTTATTGTACGTATATGCTCTATTATTAATTTTGATATCTAAAATTACAATATGGCCGGCTGCATAGTACATAAATTGTGAATATGGTAATATTAATTGGAACACTATAAATGTGAAATTTTACCGCAAATCACAAAATGCCTCAAATTCCAGGCGCTATCTCATTATATTCAATCTATATTCTATGCTGCCACGCATATTGTAATGTTATGTTTTGTATTTTCATTTCAGTAAATACTTTGTAATTTATTTGTTACAAATGTGATAGATAGAGTTGTGTGCTACTGAAGATCGTTTTCGCATTTTTCTAGAAGTGGTTTCGGCGAGCAACCTCTATTTTGTAACCCCCCTTACAAATTACTGGCTACACCACTGTGCCTCAGACGATTATGAAGTACCCGCAAGTCGTGTAGCACAACATCATAAGCGTGCTTATAAAATAAATTCAAGTCAACTTTTTTTAATATAGAATATATACCGAAATAATTCAAATGCTAATATAACACACATATAATTATTTTCGATAAATATACATATACAAAAATATATAAAAAAGAACTCTGCTAGGGTAGCAATCAGGAATTGAGTTAGACTGAGAGCACCGTGCAACAATTTGCATACGATTGTGTGATAATAAATTTTCCCATTTCCATATTTGAGATTTAAACAATTGTAATTACGAATATACAGTTAAGGAGATACAAGCAGAAACAATATTGAAATTGTCCGTGACAGCAATTCCTGTAGGCAAGCCCATGCAATCAATCTTATAAATTAATTCTTCGTCTTTAGTATAGATTTGTATTGAGTTTCCATAAAAATCGCTGATTAAGATGTTATCACACAAATCAAAACAAAAATAAATACCTCCTGTCCCATTTTGTGATTTTATAATACTTTTCATAAATTCTCCTGATTCTGAAAATATATGTATATTCTTTATTCGATTGCTATCAGATATGAAAATCTGTTTGAAACGTAATTTGACATCACAAGGTTCATGAAGTTGTTCTCTTCCTATATCTCTGATAAATATTAACTCTGAAGTAAAAATTGCAATTCTATCATTATATCTATCAGCTGTTAATACTTGTCTGTTTGAGTCTATAGTTAAGCCATTCGGATAAGAAAGCTCTTCCTCACTCCTAACTATATTTGTAGTTATCTCTGATAATTTAATCAGAGAATCTTGTGCGTAATTACTAATAAATACACAATCTTCGTCAAGAGCTATTGAGTGAGGATGTCCTAGCTGACCCTTACCGAATTTAGTTATGAAAATTCCATTTGTTAAGAATACAACAATTTCTTTGTTAGAGAAATCCACCACGTATATTCTTTCATCATCATCCAATGTTATGCCAAACGGTGATTGATATTCTCCATAACCTGCTCCCAACTTTCCGATTTGTTTTGGTAGAAGTAATCTCTTCTTATAAGGGTTTGCTGTATCAAGGATATTTGGAAATTCACGTTTCATTTAATATATTTCTAAAAATATAATTATGTTACATGTAAAGCCTAAAAAAATGTAAATGTTGCAAGCGACTTATTGCATGGAAATATGAACATGCTATATTTTCCTGCAACACATATACATATATCAGTGAATAATTCAATGTATCCATCAGAGTTAATTATATAACATTCATGTATATGCTTGTACGTACCATATTTCTCGAATTAGCTCTTATCCTCTAAAATTGGATAATCGCGTCAGAGATTACAATTTGTGTGTTAGTTTCTATCAAACAAACATTATTACATAGGAAACGTGCATTGATTATAAATGGAAATAATAAATATTCTCTTTAATCTGAATCAGTGTCTGATTGAAGCACTAAGTCTTCAGGAACAGGATATCTATCTAGAACATCAAGCAGGGAGTGTCTTGTCTCCTGAAGAGTATCTAACTCCAATTTCTGTGCAACTGAGAACAGTTGTAAGTAAGTTTTATTTTGAAACAATTCTACACAGTTATTCACTAGTGTAAATAACCCATTGTGATTCTCTATAGCAGTGGATACAGGAATCTAAATGAGAAATTAGGGTAGTTTGACTGATATTTACCGACGGCCAAGTTAACAAAAAGAATACGTAGTATATCTGAAAACTAATAACACTTTTTGTGTACAACAAAACAACTAATTACTGTCAGCTCTTGATAACTAATAACTATAAAGTCACTGCGGTAGATCTAGAATTTTTCACAGTAAACTCCTGTTATATCGAACATAGATATGTCTAAATACACGCTCACATCGAAGTTATACAAATATGCTCACAAACCGTAAAGTAACATACGTTTCATCGGCTTATTTCGAACTGTACGTATACTAATACACATTTTGTAAAAATTTTCGCGCGTAAAAAAAGTCCAAGGCTTAATTTATTATCCAAATTTTTGACCAAAAAAGCTACACTGCCTGTAGCTATACACAAGCATGTACGCTTTGCTCATACCAAGCTCAACTTGTATTGACTAATATTAGGCCATTTAGAGGTATATATTATATATAAATAATACGCATTCATAAACTTATCTATCATGCTAGTATTACAATACTCACACTCTTGACTGGATTAGTTGCTAATCTGGATTCAACAGTATCAGTGCTAATGTGTGAGGTAATAAACCCATCATGAGTAATATTAGAAGAGAATATATTGGGGAAGGGATATCTTAGAGTGAGCGGAGAGTTAGCAAGCATGGAGAAGCTATTACAGCCACTATACTTACTCCCGAATTCATGACTGATCAAGTCATTGGGAGAAGTGAATGAGTCATAAGAACTAGTACCTGTGCCAAACAGTTTATAAGAGGGAGGTATACCTCTTACAATATTACAAGCTGTTATAGGGGTACAGGAAGCGTGTACAGACGGGGTTAAGCAAGCAGCAGAGATTAGAGGGTGTAGAGAGAGGGAGTGTAACAGAGTGGATTCTCTCAGGAGAGGGAAAGGAAGTAGGGTGGATAGGGAAGTCAGTTTACGTCCTGAAGCAGTTAAGATAGAAGTGTAATCCTGCATATCTAATCCGGATTCTGGGATACGATAAATGAGAGAAGCAGTGTCAATAGCCGCAGCTAGCACAGATGCTGTGTGGTAGGAATTGGACTGGTGGTGTAGGAAGGGGAGAGGAAGTTGAGAGTTTGAGAGAGGTGTCAGCATAGAAGCATGTTCTAACCAATCAGAGAGGTTGAGAGCTAAAGTGAGGTGAGGTGAAAAGGTGTCGAATGAATCGATAAGAGGGAGGGAGGGAAGGAAGGGAATACAGCACTTCCCTGATTTGTGGTATTCGTCAGAAAGAGAGCTCAACAGCTGAGAGGTTAGACTACCGTATCCGTCTGATAGACCTGAGAGCAGCTGAAAACCTGTTAGAAAGATTAGCATTGATAGAAAAGTATAAATCCAATCAGTGGATTTTAAACTGGATAAGACAGAATCCAGTAGAACCTTTCTAAGTGTCCAGGAATGATTTGTAAGACTACACAGACTGCACCCCACTTCAGAAAATACTTCACTTATGACATTCAAATTTTACGACTATTTTCATTCATTTTAATGAGATTAATGCACGTTAAAAATAAAAGATTTTTATGGTATGTTTGGCTCAGTTATTACAACCCCATTGAAGTAATGAATTATGGAATTTTATTGTCCATTTTGAAGTTTGATACGTGATTACCTTGTAAATTATCACAATCCTCCACGAAGAAGTGCAGCTGATTCTCAATCAGCTGGGAGAACTCTGCATTCTGCAAACAAAGAGACCCCATACAGTACGAATTGGAGTGAGGGAACCCAATCTCTACCTCATTGGGGATGAGGTTAACAGAGCGGGGATGTAATTGTGTCACTAGATAATCACTCCAACTCATAACATCACTAGCAATAGTTGTATCAGATGGAATATAGCATGCTCCTGTTATTCTCTCTTGATCTGTCACTTCTAAATAATGATAGGATCAGAAGGAAATAATTCAAATAGTATCACAGTGTAACCTCCAGAAACAGGAGCAGGGAAGCCGACAAATGCTACCCTGTTTCCCCGATGTTGCTAAATTCCCCGTTTGTGGTGGTTGATTTGTATGGGAGTAGGAATTCGCTATATTTATTCTTCACTCCGTGTGTGGAGGTTTTACTATAATATAAAGAACATAAGATAAGTTGAAAAATTCACAGATTCTCACCCATAGCTATATCCTCTCCCTCTGATGTCTCCTTATTATTTGAGGTAATGTCTCTTTCCACCTTTTCAATTGCTCCATTCCAAGTAACACCTCCCCTAGAACTATCCCCCTTGTACAGGAACCCCTGCTCCGGGAGGGTACGGAGTGATGATCTGACATCAAACAGCAACAGCCGGGGTGTGTATGTCTCCTCTCCTCTGAATGTGAGACCTTGTCGGAACAAGATATCGTTCTCCACCTCCTTTAGCGCGATTTGTTTGGGGTCATATATGAACCCTGCTTCCTGGAGGTTCCACCAGTGTGCTCCTACATGGTTAGCGTACTCACCCAGCTGGAGAGTAATGATCTCTCTCTGCATATCCGGCAGATCAGTTGATCTAATCTAATTACTTCATTACAAGTATCTATTCTATATTGGTCCATGTGCTATATGTATTGATCAAAAAGTAACCACATAGCTGAGTATTCGATACAAATAATCTCTATATCCATCCAGCTCTCTGCTGGACTAGTATAATCTGGGAAACTTGCAGTCAATGAATCTGATATTAATATTTACGCACTTTATGGCTATTAAATAGGACATGAGGATATGATGTGTATGGTCCTTGAATGCATTTGTGCTGCTGATAAATATACCAATTGAGACTGTTTTCAATTGCAAATATATAATAATTGCAAATTTATATAATTTCGAGACAGATAGTTATAGGTTCTCCAGGATACCACGCACGGATGTATGATGCATGCTCTATGCTAGTGCATAGCATAAATGTACTAAAATTTCCATTTTACCTACAAAAAATGTATCAATATAGAAATGCAAAATCTAAGAATTAGCCCAGTTTTTGTTAACATTTTTCTAACTGTGGTACACTTATTTCATCAAAAATCTTCAAGGCACACCTGTCTAGGGTGAATTCCATTTTAGTATTACTGCGGCGGTGTAACAACTTCTTGAAAGTATTATATTTCTTAGGTAAATATTGATGGTAAAGGAGCAGTTCTAATTTAGCACTTTCATATCAAAAGTGCAACAAACACTTGAAACAGTTCAAATTTCTTAAATGCCAGTTGAGAACCACTGTGCTAGTATATACTCCCATCTACTTAGGCAGCTAACCGTGAACTAAATGATTGAAGAAACATGACATCTGAAAGATAATAACACAGATAAGAAACCAGAATCTCTGATCAAATAACACAATGAAAATACAAATGTTGGTCCTTGATTCACTCATCTTTAATTTTGTCATCCTTCTTTCCTCTTCTACAGCAGCAACAATAGCAGAGCCAAATCAGAAATGACAAAATAATAATAGGTAAGGCTAGTAGAAGCAATAGAGATGAATATACATCAGGACTATCCTGTATATTGCTGTTAAATGACATTCCATCATATCCACGGGATGACAATCTCTCCAGTATCTCGACTACTTTAGGAGCCCCTCCAGCCTCGCTCATCAGCTGTTTGGCGTTCTCAACACAATCCTTATATATCTGATAATTCTGATCAAGTTCTAACAATTTTGAGTACAGAGCTGTCATATCACTAAATTGTATACTACAACCTATTTCCTCCATAACGTTAGAGTTATAAAACTGATCACCCATAAGCGGAAATAAAACCATTGGCGTAGTAGTTACTATACTCTCCATAACTGAGCTATAACCACCATGAGAAAGAAATATTTTAACTTGTTCAGTTTTCAAGAGAGCAGTTTGCGGAGCATACTTCATCAATTTCAAATGTTTCGGTAACCCAGCAATCATTTCTTCTATGTTATTCAATCCTAATATATTAACTAGCTCTAATTGTTGATCTATCCTCAAGGAAAATATAACTTTATAATCATTTTGATCACAAACCTGTTGATATAGCGAACTTAATTGAGCTGTGTTAAGTCTCACTATGGTACCAAAACTTATATAAAGAACAGGTTGTGAAGGAACCTCTCTTAGGAATGTGATATATTCATCACTTAACTCTTCAGAAGCTTTACCAGGAGGGATATAACCAACTAACCATCTACCATCAGGGAGTTCTAAAGATGGAGGGACGAGTGGATGATAATTTTGGTAAACAATAGGAAACCGACCAGCGCAATGAATAATACTTTTAGGATACATTTCCTCTAAGCCAAGCAATCTTCTTTGAGAGTCAAACGAATTCAAAGCAGGATAAAGCCCTAATATCATGAATCTTTCAAAGAGCATCTCAATTAGTAATGATGGCAGAGAATTAGATAGAGAAATGTAAGGAAACGGAAGAGGCACTGTTCCTGTGTACTTACAGTCAGGACATTTCTCCCTTACAATAATTCCGACTTCGTAAGAACTGAACATTAGAGGGATATTGAACTTATCAGCTATGTGAACTGAAGATAGAGTTATAATAGAAGATAAGATTACGTCAATTTTATTCACATTAAAGTAATCAAGAACATCTTGATGAAGAGTTGTATGACCCCCAATTATTGTTTGTAACCCATTCAACATGTTAAAAGGGCCTTCAAGATTCCTTTTGATTACTGTTTCATAAACTGGTCCATCATTATGTACTAAATTGACTTGAAATTCACGCAATTTTTCATGACAAGCTCTATTCAAAATACAAGTTACTGAATGATTTTGATGTAATAACTCACGGATTATTCCGTATTGGCCTGATAAATGGCTAGGGAGGCATGCCATAAAAACAGCAGCATTGAATCCAGAACAAATAGAAAATAACGTTAGTAGCCAAGAAAATTTGGCCAATAAACTAATCTTGATACGAGTTACCATATCCAAGCAGAATATTGAGCAAATAATACGTATACAGGCTAAATATTAAAATTATACAATTAAATTCTGTTATATCGAAACCCAAGGAACTCGGATAAGACGTACGACTTAAGGAAAAAAGAATTAATAAGTACTAACCGAAGTACGTCTATCGGATTATTCTTTCCATACAATTAGTATAAGAATTGGTAATCTGTTTTACAAAAAAAAGTACTTCTTAATCCGAGCTTTACTGTAGGTGAAAATCTAGGATAAATCTACATTTGTTGGTTATAAATTGATACGTAGCCTATTTTAAGCAAGAGCATGGTCATGGCAAGAGAAATTTCTAATATTGGCTCTTCTACATGGTAGTGAAAACCTTCTCTTTACTCACATAAAAGGTCCTATTATGTGGAAGGAACAGCTTATGAAAATATTGATATTGAAGGACATATATGAAATCTGCATCATAATTAAGAAACTGGTGCTCTGCAGATATATGAACACTTCATGATCCACCTTCAGTCCGTGAACACATTAACTCAATATCATATGCTTGTTGCATTTACTACATAGCTACCTGCAATACAGGATAAATGGCAAGTGTGCATATCAGCTGAAGTTAGTTGAATGAAGTTTATGGCTCGTGCAATTTCTGGACTAAGGAATAACAAGAGGTGAACTGTTCTGTCCAAGTGGGTATGTTAGAGCACTAATTAGTTCCCACCCTTAAGAGGCAAGGAGGGTAATTCATTACTTAGGATCAGGCTTGGAGCCGATCATCTTCTTTTAACTACAGTAGACTCCGCTTAAACGCTTAATAGGGTCACTTTTGTCAGACCTCTGACTAATGAGTGATTTGGATGAGGATTGCGATTACAGGAAATGTTGTAATTATACTGACAAGTGTGTTACTTGCCCATTTACTGACACAAAAGATCACACAAAAGCATTCAACACATCAACAAAATAGCTTAGTACGTATATTCACTCTTTTTATAGAATTAGATAAGTAAACATCAACAACAACTAAGAGCAGAAAAGCAAATCTCAAATAGCTATTAGTTAAAACCAGAAGGTGAGTTAATAGCGCTAGTCAGGAGTGGAGTTTTGGGTTCCTCATCCCGAGAATAGTTAGTTGTGAATGTTTGGGCATCTGTATCATCATCAACAATTGTATCATGTTTGTTTCCTAGGATGGGAATTGATTTAATGAAGAAACACAGAAATTTTAAATACATAATCTACCAACCATCAATAGATGTAGAAGGAAAATTATATCAAAATAATAATGAGAAGCCGGTCAAGCAATACATTATAGTTGACACGAATAGAAATGTTTCAAAACCTCAATACTAAGTCATCACACGTATTTTACAATTCTGATGACATTTTGTAATCCACCCACGGTATACCTTCGTATAATAACAAGTTTTTTCTCTAGCTATACGGAAAGTCGGTCAAATAAAAGATTGAAGTGAACACATTTTTAAATTTGAATTGGTTGCTAACTTCTTCTTCGTCGCCTATGAGTATAATTATAAATATATACCTGCTTGCCCAAGACGATCATCAGGTGTATCAGGTGTAGCACCTATTGAAAAGCTATTGTGTCTATTATTAGTTACAATATTTCCAGGAGTAGCACCCATTGAAGGAAGTTGTGAGTCATCATGGAAGGAAGAACTAAATTTAGAATGAACTCCCTCCTCCATTGCCAGTTCAGTAAACTCTCTGATGCTCTTCTTTCTCTGTTTAAAAGAACGACTTTTCCCTGGCAAACATTTTATCTTCTGCAGTTTGTCATTTGCAGGGTGGAAATGGGATATATGTTCAGCGATACAATGTTCTGGGAGTTCATTGCGTATTATCTTATCTTGAGTCTTCTTAGATACAGTTTTCTTGTGTCTGGATAGAGAGAAAGTAGATAACATTATAATAAATTAGAATTCCAAAAAGCATATACAGTAGATTCAAACAATTATCATAGAGCAGGATATAGTCGTTGCCAGATTAGTTCCAATTTGTAAACCCCGAAAATTAAAAGACAAAAATTCGTGGTACACTGAATTCTGTAGTTCCGCCCCCATAGAATTTTTGAGACTCTGTACCCCCTACTGTCGTCCGTAGACCATCGAGGGGTCAGTCCTATAAGCCATGAACTCTCGAGGCCATGATCCATGAAAAGAATTTGACATGGAAATTTGTATCCCAAAAAATTCCTTCTAAATTAACTCAAAAAACTTAATAACATAAGGAATAATTCAAATTACGTAACCGCAATATAAAATATTCCAGTACATTAAACTGACGTTATAACCAAGTCGGATATAACGAAGTGATTCTACACACTGTGAAGCTTGAAAGAATTAATTTAACTTCGCTCATAACGAAATAACGATGATAAACCCAGTCGCGAGCACTTCGTTATAACGAGAGTTCACTGAAGTTACTGTTGAATACAGCAACTTTTGATTAATTAAAAACACATAACTGACTTATGAAAGAAGTGTGGATGTAAATGAATGTCGTGCTTCTCAAATAACAAATGTTTGTGTCTTCGCCTGACATGTGGGTCTCTTTTAGCACGTGACAAATGCATCAAATGGTAGATATTATCAAACAGATAGCTGTTTCTGTGATGACCAGACTTATATCCTTCTCCCATACTATCCTGAGGGAGGGGAGGTTGATGTCTACTTTCATGAATTACAGAATCAGTTGATACTGGTGCTATGTCGACTGAATCCTTGGTGTCTTGACATGTCACTTTACGGAAAAAAACTCATTAATTAGTATACGACACAGCTGTGAATACGAATACGATATTATATAATTTGTATGCAATTACAATATTTCTTATAGCATCTACAGGTTTGTTATTAACTCACATTTCTTCTTTTTAATGTGCCCATGACGTACACACAAGTCTTCAAGTCCTAAGTTAGCATCTTTGTGCTGTTTAGCTATAAACCTATGTATAATTTGTTCATCTCTTCCTTCAGGATAACGCTCGAGTACTTTACGTAGATATCTAATTATTGAGGTAACAATGAATAGTTTGTAATATCGATTGAATTGATATCAGAAATTATGAGCAATTGACTCCATCTAATTCATAATTGTAATATTTACGTTAAATCGTAAATATAAATAACCAGGGACTAAGCAGCGTTTTTTTTGTGAATGTCTGAAACTTGCTTCCTCAAGTGTCTGGTAAGGTCCAAACCTACACATTTTACCCTTCGAGTAACAAAACCTTGCATATGTAAACATACAGGTCAGCAAGAATTTTAGACACACTGACTGAACTGAATTTTGCCCGAGTCCTAGCAGAAAAATACCTGAGGTTTTGGCCTAAATCTACGAATTTCCAAAACCTACCTGGACCTCAACCAGTACTACTTAACTTCGGTCCAAACGTCCATTCCACTGCCACCACGGCGGCTTGATAGTCGAAAAACATTACTCTAAGGGTAAAAATAATTTCACACCGTAATAGATCCAGCAGAACCTGGTTAATACATACACCAGGGAAACGTCGAAATTCGTACGTCTTACCCGGAATTATATATTATAGAAATTCTAATAAATCAGCAAGCAACAAAGTAACTAACCTAGCATCTATTCTCTCCCACCAGTCTCTTACTCTGTGATGCCCTATACTCCCTGTAATCTCCTCTATCCCAGACAGAATGTGATCAATAGCAGTCTCATGAACAGTAGTGCTTAGAGATGTTTCCTTATCAGTATCAAACTTTATATGCAGTAGTTTCATCCAGTATTTAACAGTAGAGCCCTGAACGAATACAGTGAAGAATACAACAGCTAGTGTTGTGGTAACAAAGTGTTTTCTAGCCAATATCTCATCTCCAGCACATGTTTGTGAGTGTTCATCAAATGATTCCACTTCTGAATAGCTAATAAGAGCGAGACCGAATGCAACTGCACCCCTCAGTCCACTGTAACTCATTATGAATTGATCCTACACAGAAAGTTAATAATAAATTAATAATATCTCTTACAGTAAACTAGTTAGATAAGTACACCATGGATTATAGGTAACTGTCCTTACATGGAGTATGGTATAATCCAAGTAATTATATGTACATAACTAAGAGATCTCTGTTCATAGAAATAATTCGGACAATAGAAATCCAATAATAAATACAGTTAAACACGGATTTATTATAGATATTTCTACGTAAAGAGAAATGGTTAGGTAAAACATGTGTTACAGTGAATTATGTTCCCTCAAACATTATTCTCTAGGGAATATGGTTCACCAGACAGCTCAAAGTTGAGCTATTAAAATATAAATCCAGACTCGAGAGGAGATTTTCTGAATTTACAATTCAACGCAGAGTACCAACGAACCAAGGGCATTTGCGAGACAGAATCCACTGCAAATGAGTACAAGAACGTATAGCTCGGTGCTAGCTACTAGGATTCATAATAATCTAATAATAATCTAAGTTAACTAACCTTGAAAGTAATCTTCTTAACTCGATACAAATTAACAAACGTACTAATAGCGAATATCCCACTAACTCTAAACAGAGTAATACCAACGAGTGTAATTAAAGTCAATCCAACATCCCAATGAGATAGAATCTCCAAATTAGCTGTATATAATCCAATAAATAGAGAGATAATAGTCTCACTCACGACAGCAAACATTTTAATACCGTACTTAACAACATTATGAGATTTATGCGATATATTAGCTTCTACGTAATGCTTCATAGTAATGGCAACAGCAATCATACTAATTATGCCAGATAGCTCAAACAGCTCAGCGGCGAGATACGCGAAATAAGCCATAGCGAATATAAACATCGGCTCCAGCACACGGATATGGTCTGTGAAGCGAGTGATGAAACATGTAAGATAGCCTATAACAACACCGATCAATACACCACCAATGTTAACAATAAAGAACTTTAGGAACCCAAACAGTATATCATACCATTGGAAAGGTACAGGATCGCGGTCGATGTTACAACCGCTAGCTTCTGATATGTTTAACTCCACCGGATGTTCACCTATCGGATTCAAAGGAACGTTAGCGAATTCAAGCAGTACATTGAATAGGACTACTGTCACAGCATCGTTAAACAGAGATTCTCCGAATACTAGAATATGAAGTAGCTTGTTGACGTGTACCTATACATTATAATATTTAAATTTATGTCAAATATCATTATAAGAAACCTGCTTAATCAAAATACAGAAATTGGTACACTCCCTGGCCAAAAGTATTGGAACACTCTGCCACAATTGACACATGACACAAATATGAATTTACTCTAGTTGTATAAGCTAAAATTAATTTCAAACATCTGTGATCATATTTCGATCATTACTTTTATCATTACAATCGCCTTTTCTGATATATTTTCAGATTATTCAGAACGTATATTCTCGCAATGTACCATATGCCACATGTGTCATTAATGGTCTGGTGTTCCAATACTTTTGGCCAGGGAGTGTATACATACATGGTCACAACTAGTCTCTTTTATCGAACTCTGCAAAATATATCGTGAATTCCCAAGTCAAATATAACTCAATAGGATCAGAGGGAAGGTAGAATTTGACCAAAATTCTACATTCACTGAATTTGACCAAAATTAGCATGGTAGTTTTTAATGAGGCAATATTCATACTTGCCAGTGACGTCACGGGTTTCCCATCAAATTTAGATCAATTTTCTAACTTCAGAAATTTGGGTTAAAATCAGGGGAATAGGATTAGCATTTTCCTATGGAAATCCTGTGTGAATCTCATAGAATTTGGATGAGAAAGGGAATCAAAAGTTAATTCATACGGCAACACTAGTTTAATCCTGCTTCTCAACGAAAGAGTATCGAAATAAAAAAGAGAAATACAAATGAAATAATAATACAAGTATTATTTCAATAAAACTATAACTCACTTCTTCAAACACAACCAAGACAGCTACAGGATCTACTGCAGATATAAATGTACCAAAGAGAAGCGCACTTGGAATTGTTAGACGAGAACTCACAAGATAAGTATCCATGATAGGGACATGAGAAAATCCATACAGAACAAATCCTAAACCGAAAGCATTCCAAAACGTATTAACAAAGGCTAGGAGAGCAATGGTTAGTGCGTTCTCAAACAGAGCTCTGTTGTTCATAAAGTATCCTGCCTCTAGGACGATAGGAGGCAGTAGCACCAGGAAGAATAGAGTAGGAGTAAAGCTTATATCCCTTATGTAGTCTGCATTGTCAGTCAAATGGCTGATTCCGAGGATCAAGTACCTGTAGAATGTAATGTGTTACATGAGGTATTGTTAGAAGAATGAATAGAAGAATGGAAGTATAGTGTAAACCACAAAATAGTGCTAAGCTCGCATCAAAAGTTCCTTTTATTGGGATTCTCACTATTGGATCCACACAAAATAAATAATTACGTACTCTTAATCAATCTTAAAATAGCATGCTTTGCATTCTCGCTTCACGGCACGAGACATACAGAATAAAAGCTTCTTGGCTGTTATTTAATAAATACTTAACAATTGAAATTCAAGAATTATTACAATACAGTAAACTCCTGTTATAACTAAGTCAGATATAATGAAACCCCCGTTACAACGAAGTGATTCTTTACCCCCTATGGCTTGAAAGTAATTGATTTCACTCCGTTTCGAACGAAACATAGTCTATGAGCGAAATGCCAATTATAATGGATACAAGCTTTCCGAGTACTTCTTGATATAATTATCATTAGAAAGCACTGTAGATGAATTGTGCAATTAATATCCATGGAAAGTTTTACTACGATGACACTTAACAACATTCTGTTGGTGTGCAGATATATTATACATTAGCCTCTTAGAGTAAACTGCTTCATAATGCTCAAGTATTAAAATACAACAAATAGTGTTATAATTGAAAGAATTTATCTAAAAAATCACAGGTCATTTGGGCCTCACATAGCGTTACTATCATAGCCACGTACGCATCTATAAATACGATTCCAAATTATCGACTACCATATTTTGTTTATTTTAATTGGAATTATTCAGTAGGTATATTTTCTATATTATTATATCTCAATTGTTGTTTGTCTGTTTGTCCGTTGTCAAGGAAAGGATTTACGGTATGCAATTTTGAAATTTCGCATAACTATCTAATTATCGTGTTTATCAAGGAAGTAAATAGAATTCAATAAAACTTCACTAAATATATCGAACATGCTGAATCCGATTTGACAATTTTGGATTAATCATATATAAATTTATTGTTGTTTTTATGAATATAAAGTAAACAAATTTCAAATTGGGGTAGAAACATACTTTCAACAACTATACTGGAGTAATTGAGTATGCTGAATCTGAATATTGTAAACAATATCAATATTATTGAATCTTAATTGTTGTTTGTCCCTTGAATACCCCGAGGCGCAATGCGACGAGCCAAGGGCTCGTTCACTTTGATATTGTAGCCCACTGAAGGGGTAACAGGTAAGGATAGGGTGGATACTTCAATTCTGAAACCTGCGATTTTATACAAACGTATATTGTAATTACCGCCTCGAAGTGGGAGTCATTTAATTATGGTTTTGGGTTGCAGAATTAACCAAACACAACGTTCGGATCTAGTGACTAATGTATGAAAGATAGAACATTCAATATTTCTGAACTTACCCAAATACTATTCCAATAATAATGAGCATACATGATTCTGGAAAATTGCTCGTAAACTTCTCTAGTTTTGACAGATGCCATATCAGCTTAGCAAGAATAGCAAGCAGAATGAATATCGTCACCAGTAAGTATACTTCAATATGATCAAAATTGAAACTGACAGGAAGAAGTTCGAATTTTACTTCACTACAGTTCTTAGGACATACTAGCGATGAGTTAGAATCGTTAGAACCATTTCTTACGTAATATTTAAAGTCAGATGCAGTGACGAATTGTTGAGAGAAGTAAGTTGCTATTACTAGCCAGATTATGTAAATGTACATCCTAGATCCTCTCTTCATTTCTACAACTTCTGGCTCTACTAGGGAATATACGAATATATCATTATAAATAATGAATTGTCTGGAATAATCATCTCGAAATACATTACAGTCTCTAAATTGAGATTATAATAGCGACCGTACGCGTACGAGCCACAAAAGAACATGGCCGTAGGATGTGGGGGTGACTGTGATGGTCCTTTGTTAGTCTAATGGCGATGGGGCTGCTGAGCTAAGCCGCCCCAATTTTCATGAGTTTCACACACCCATGAATAGTGACAGTTTCTAACAATAGAAAGTCATTAGAAGTTCAATACTGGGCGGTAAGCTGATTATACGGTTTTCAGTGAGTCTTTAATTTCAACTTAATTTTGGGCTAGTTGGGAGCCTGGGGACGCTGGAACCCCCAATCAGGAGCGAAACCTGCGATATGATGACGATTTGATTTGTAAGTGCAAAGTTTTCCGTATTTTATACATATACTTGCCAACTGTCCGGCTTTTGGCTGCGGTCCTGATTTTTCGGCTATCCATTTAGTGTTATATCCCGCTAAATGGTGCTAACTGCTAAATAACAAACTAATAGTACTAATCAGTGGCGTCGCTATTTGTGACTGGGAGCCCACGCCCCCAAAATATTCTCCGAGCTCTCATATCATTACTCCAAGGGACCAGAAAAATGTGGGCCAATTGCAAACCATACTTTATTTCTTGCGATTGGTTATGCTCCTTGACCTTACTGATTGTTTACAGCACCCATAGACCCTCATCTAGAACTTGTTGTTCACCAGATTGAATTTATGCCCCCTAGATTTCCTAGCCGCACGAAGTCACTACAACTAATATAGAGTGTCCCGTGATATCTCGATAAAATAATACCTTCCATCCCGCTTTTCTCCTTAACTTAAACCCCCTGTTTAGACGTATATGCTGCTATTGTATTTGGACTTTTGGGGTAAATATCTCTTTTGCTGAAGTTTTAGAAGTAAATATAATCAGTAAAAATCCAGTGAAGCATATTTAATATAGAATTAATGAGTTTCATTATATACAAGAATAAATGGCACACGTCTATACTACTACGTAGAAGCATACTAATTTGTAATTAGATGATAGACGTTATCTATGTCGTCTCGAAAGCACATTAGTAGATGTGTGCTCGCTTATATTGCAAAATCTAGGAAATTAGACACCCTTCATACTCATAGGTAAAGCTATGCATCATATATATTACCCTTCCCTTAAACGTGGCAATGTGCAAATTCTGACTGAATTTTGAACTTAGTACGATGGACTAAATGCAGTCGTAACATTGTTCATCACCAAGTTCATTCACAAAAATCTACATGGCGATTACTTCGACAATTATTCCAGAAGTATTTTCCTTAAAAACACAATTCATATATAGAAGCCCTAACGTTCGGAGTATCAAAAAGTACACAGAACATGCTCTATCTGCACGGGTCTAGAAATGACCAAAAGCAACATCCAAGCAGGTAGCCACTAATACAGGGGATTAATATGGACTGTTTTACAGTGCAAAAAGATTGCGGAACACTCCTGCGGAATCCTTCCAATTTATATATAAAACATGCCACCTCATTTGTTTACTTTATACACATAAAAACAACAATATATTTACATATGATTAATCCAAAAGTGTGAAAATCGGATTCAGCATGTTCGATATGTTTGGTGAAGTTTATTGAATTCTATTTACTTCCTTGATAAACACGATAAATACATAGTTATGCGACAATTTCAAATAGCATGCCGTAAATCCTTTCCTTGACAACTGACAAACAAACAAACAAACAAATAAACAACATTTGAGATTTAATAATATAAATATAGGAAACAAAATATAATTAGCAACAGAAAATATGTCAGTGTCAATAGAACAATTGAACTATGATTCCTATAAAACAAATAACAGAATAAAAGAGATACAAAACACAACTCCCAAAATGTTCATTTATGATAGGACCAACTAATTCGTTGAGTAGCATGAATATATAGCAGACTGAATTAGTAATTCCTGTAGATATTATAGAGTAGTGAGAATTGAGCATCTCACCGTAGCACCACCATGTTATAGAACCCCACCCCAAACTGAATGTCATTCCAAACACAGATATAAGGAGTATGGGAGCAGTTTGTAATAGTTCACATATTTCAGTTTGTTGTGTGTTATTGACACAATTGAATTGCTGAATCGAAAGATAAAGAGTTAGACTGAGCAGTGCCATCATCAACATTTGAATGATAGTTGTCATGATGAGTAACCTCTTCCATATCACTTTGTAAATAATCCAAAGGAATACAATTGATCCAATTAACTGAGAAATTGGAAATGATAAAACAGCTACCCTCGAATCAATATTAACAGCATTTCTAGAGAATGAGCTGAATATACCATTAGATATTCGTAGCCTGATGATGACTTGAATGCTTGAAGGTTACAACACACTAATAGAGGTCTTAACACATTTGAAGTAACTGGATACTTTTTGAGAAAATTTGCATCATTTAAGGAAAGATCATTTTCTGAAGATTTTCTTATTCCTGAATTTATTTCTTACAGCACTCATTTATTGTATTCTCTTGAGGGTAATCGTGTAAGTATTTGCTTGCCTCCTCTGCTTTTAGCTCCCAACTTTTCTTTCTCAACCATGCTGGACTTTCTGGTAGAAATACTAAATTCAGATTCACGACTACAACAATTATTAAATAGACAACAGCAAGCCAACGATATCCTAACCATATTCCTGACAAATAACTCAAAATTGTTCCCACACGAAGTGACAATCCTATCAATGCTCCATAGAAGCTTCTCAATTTGGGTTGTGAATGTTCTGCAAAATATACTGGTACTCCTATCAGACAGAATGAACCGTATGTTCCAATCAATAATCTACCTAATATCATTGATACAGCATCATGTCCCCACACTAACAATATCCCCCGAGTGTACCTACCTGAGAAAATAGTAACAAACTAGTCTTAACACCTAACCATTCAATTATCAGTCCTGCTGGGATATCGCTTATTGATGAACTAATAAAAACTGATGATGTGAATAGAGAATAAGAGTTTATGGTAAATATACCTTCCTTAAGTAATGCAGTTTCTATCGGAGACGTGTCGGTTTCAATGAATAGTAGAGCCACCAGCGCGACTGATGTAGACATAAATGCATGAAACACATGGAGAAACTTAACGCAGGACAGATTATTAAGCAACATACTCGTAAAAATATTATACAATATTTGATGTTAAGCATTATACTTATTTATAGTATGATTTCTTAATGTATACAATTTGTGACATTCTGTTGTCTGACATTATTCAGCAAAGGTCCCATGTGGGCTATTGGAGAACACACATGATTATTAGAGAATTGGATAATTAAGCCCACCATTCATCATGCAACTATATGTATACACGTGCATCCTTATAGGTATGATTGTCCAAAAATTTATTTAAAACCTTGAAGACCTGTACAATATATTAATATTAATACTAGTGTTAGGTTTGATGTTAAAAAGTTCGAATTCTATATATATATATATACTACGACGCGATGATACGCATGAATTGATTATTATAATATCGAGCATAGTTCATCAGCTAGGGCTGTGTAGTTTTTATGCCAGTGACAAAACTGACATTCCCTAGTATGCATCTACGGTTTATGAATAAAAGATTAGATATTATGTTGTAAGTAATTATAATGGTAAAAGTATACTACTGTCCTTGTTTAGTAATTTTATTAATTTTGCCTGTGTTTTGGCTTCTTTCTTATACAAATTATGTCATTTCAAAAATGAAATATGATTTCGGTTTAGAACTGTATCGGTTGGAGAAGAAAACAGAAAGTTTCTACAAGCATTTGGAAGTGAAAAAATCTTTACTTGAAAAGATACCAAAGACATTACATTTTACTTGGAATTCTCCTTTTCTTAACGAAACGAACCAATTGAATGTTGATTTGAAAGTGAGGGCAAATATTCAGACCTGTTTAGACGTACATCCTAACTGGGATTATATAATATGGACAGATGATTTGGTACGAAAAGGATTCCCAGAATTAGTAGATTTGCTAATCGCAGCTAACATTCCTTCCGTGATTAGTGACGTGCTGCGTATGAATATAATAGCTAGATACGGTGGTATATACATGGATACAGATTTCCTCTGTGTACGTAGCTTCGAGCCTCTTTTAGACCAGCAATACTGTACTGCTTTTGCTGGTAGTGAAGAAGCAATAGAAGATAATGAGTTCAATTTGATAGTGTCAGGGGGGTTGATTGGAGCAGTACAGGGACATTTTTTGTTCAGACGAGCTGCTAAGTTAATACTAAATCATGCGCTAAAGCCAGAGGTACCTTCTGTTAAAACTGGCCCTTATTTTCTAGGAAAGATGGTCAGAAGATACAATACAAGTACAGACTGTTTTTATGTATATAAAAAAAATTTGTTCTACCAATGTAATTTCAATCAACGAGGAACTTGTCAGACAAAACTAGCTGAATACAAAGATGACTCTAGTATATATGCTATACACCTTTGGTATGCTTCTTGGATTATTGGGTTAGATTAATGATGGCAATTATATTATTTGATTAGTTTATTCTGTTTATTAGTTGTTCTAAAATTTATGGAACTGTTCTAAATAATACTAAGAATTTTGTTCTGCTTTCAGAGATAATTAAGTATGTTATTAATTCTCAATTGTCTATTGTTTGTAAGAGGGAAAGAGTACAAGGGGTACAGTAAAAACTGAAATTTAGGGCCAGTCGTTCCTAAATATGCAGTAGTAAACGGCAGGTACTACTGCATGCCATTTGTGAACCCGAATTTCGTATTCCAAGATAATTAGCATACTTGCCAACAAGTTTTTTCCAACATTTCTGGAACTTTTGGGTCTAATAGGCGAAATTTAGTGAAATGTAGGGAAATTTGTAAAGAGGTTGGTAAGTATGTATTAATTCATCTGATCGTAAAACTATGTGCATACAGTCATTATGAATGTTGTGTCCAGATCTCAGAGGTTCTACTGTTTACGTACGTACAATTGTACAAGTTTTGGATCAAACATCATTTCTTACAATAAAGTTCTAATGTAACATATATACCTATATCTTCAGTAAAAATCTATTGACAATCTTCTCTATATAGGCCAATTGTGTCCATATAGGCTATTATAGGGTCTAAAATAATAGACTCGAGTTTAAAGTCTTCCTGGGGCCCCACGGCACCCCTCAACCCCGAGATTACATACTAGGGATGTCGGATCCAACACATCCATTATTTAGGATATTAATTACAAAAATGTGCGTATCCATTCTAGCGTCTGTATTGAATAAAAATTAGCTAAATACACCCCCAATGGGACCATCGATGTGAAAATTTATAGCATAAATTCTAGGATCTAGGAGCGGAGTTCATCGCAAAATGACGAGCCAAAACATTTATATGGGAGTGTGCTATTGCGAAGTAAAATAATGTAGAACCTAGTTTATAACTACGAACAAGGTTAATACTTAACCCTTATTCCCGGTTAAGACTAACATATATTTACACAAAATCAGGACACAACGATGGCTATACAAATGGAATTTATCCGATTAATACGAATTCTGGATAAGGCGAACTAATTTTGGTCGTCCGTTGGTGCCCGTTTTAACGAGGTTCCACTGTATTTTACTTGTTACATAAGCGCTCACTTTCAGTAATGGTCTCCCTTGCTAATGACTAAAGGGTCCTCAAATTGATACTAGCTAACTGTAAACAACTAAAGCATCACTAATCTAAGTTATCTTTAAATACTATACATGAGAAACTCGAAAATGCGAAATTCGGATTCAGCGTACTTGCTCTAAACGGCTACCCCTGGGTAACCGTTTAGAGAAAGTCTGTACGTATATTTTGTGATTTAGATAATTTGTTTACTATATATCCATAAAAACAACAATATATTTACATATGATTAATCTAAAAGTGTGAAAATCGGATTCAGCATGTTCGATATATTTAGTGAAGTTTATTGAATTCTATTTACTTCCTTGATAAACACGATAAATACATAATTATGCGACAATTTCAAATAGCATGCCGTAAATCCTTTCCTTGACAACGGACAAACAAACACAGATTGATATTTAATAATATTACAATTCTAACAGTTGATTTCATATATTACTTATATATCATTTAGGTTTAATTAAGTTTTTTTCCAAATCCACTTGTAATCTTGTTGGTGGGTTCTTCCGTATGCAGTTAGAATATATTTGGTAAGCCATAACTCCAAAAGTAATAATGGTGAATGGGAAAAATAGAATGATTCCAGTGAATATCTGTATTGATATCTTAATACTTGATAAATAGAATATTGTTTTGAATAGAATCAGCTGTTGTGTGGCTGTATGTAGTATTGGTAAATATTGAGAATGATATGTGAGAGGAAAGAAGCATTGTTCGTAGTAGAGAATCAATGAAATAGCAATAATAATCTTCTCGTATAATATGGTAACACAAAAACATGCAATGCCAAAGCAAAGGATGTTTGACGGTATTTTGAATCTTCTCAACTGAGAAAGTTCTTTTCTATTACTACCATACTGCACTAACCTTTCCCTAGCATATTGTGCTAATGCTGCTTTTAACTTATTGATTTCGGTTATGCATAGTATCGAGTAAATTAGAGACATTATTCCAACTAATAACATAGCGATAGGAGAGGTATATGAACTCAACGTGGGTATCAGTATTATACAGCATATCACTGCATTTATTATCAGACTATTTCTTAGCCGCTTCTTAGTTCTTTCCCATGGTTTTCTAAACTTCAGTTCTGCAGTTTTCAACCTCATTAACCCAATCAATAATACAGGACTCATAAATGCACTAGTATTGGAAGATTGTATTAATGTTTGTGATAATGTGAACCAATTAAAATTTGATAATTATTTGTATTTTGTGAAATTCCCTTGGCTACAAATGTTTAACTTAATTTCAACATTATCTATGTACTCTAGTATGATATCACCCCGAGGCAGGATATCATAAAGTAGTAAGCTACATAAACTATACCATTCGAACAGTGCACTGATCATAAGGAGAACGTCTTTCACATATTGTCTTTTGTAAAATACTATGGAGTTAAACTCTTCAGAATCTTTATCAAATTGGAACATTTTCTGTGCCTCTTTCATGTCGACGCGCATTTTGTTTGAATTCTTGTACAGGTGAATCATCCAAAATATGAAACATCCCGTAAATATAATAATCGCTATTATCCGATTATTGTAAAAACATTACTCATCATCTTCGTATTTGGAATAGGGTATTAGTACTATTATAATATTTACTTGTTTTATTAAAATCTTTTCAATCCACTATTTATACATTATCATGTTAGTATATTTCTTGCCTTATCGTCTTGATTATTATTCATTTGCAAGAGTCTATTATAGGTTATAAGCAATATTTCTGATGCCAGTAGTCAAGTAGCCACTTTACTGGATATTACCTTACTGCAAATATATGCTCGAGGAACTTTCAATTAATAATATTATTTTCTAATTACATCCAGATGTAACCTGGAGATATATCCTCACTGTATAGAGGAATGGAATTTCGGAATACGTACTTAAGTACGTAGGATGTCAAAAATGATTTATACTTATTCAAAAATTGGGATAATATATATTCGTTATTTTAAAGAAAGCATGATACACTACCGAATTCACATTATTGGGGGAATTTTAGCTTAATCATAGCCGCCCTTTGCATGTTATAGTCATTTAAAATCAGATGGCGACTTTTCGATTTTGGGAAATTTCATCTCGGAATGCAAAAAATCAAATATTTGTGAAGTCATAACTCGAAATATAATTGACACATTCATAGACAACTTTCAAAGACTTGTTTACATCTTGCCACACCAACTTTTAGACAAATCGGTTGGGGTTGGTGAAAATGACTTAATGAAGTGACATGGAAATCCCCTCCCATTCATTATATTCAAATCCCTATTCGGAATTTCGGATAAAACATACACTCGACTAGTATACACGTATGAAATAAATTTTTTCCTCGAAGTCTTGCCCGAGTTCTACTGAATACAGTAAATGTTTCGTCAGTTCGTCTACGCCCCATGGTTTATATATCTAAGTGGTTATAACCTGTTACCTGCAGCGAGAATCTAACGCTTGGCCTCGTTTCCAGTTCTGGTTTTATTTCTTCCAATAAACTTAGTTTAGAATTTTCCATTTACACATCGCCCACACCGTGATATGATATGGAAACTGGTAATCATTTTCCACACTTTTTGCTTATCTAGCTATAGTTTATAAAGATCCCTGAAATTATGACCTAACGGCTAAATCGGTAATTGGGTAGAAGGCATGGGCATGATAGAGTTCTACCTTACTTATAATGATTTGTGAATTATTTTCTAGAATGTATAATCCAACTTCCTTTACTTACTGGGAAGGATGTTTACAGCAACATATTATATCTTTTCGTGTCCACAACAGATCTATCGTGAAACCACTACTATTTATTGCATTTGACATGTGTTTTAAAAATTTCCAAAATAATCTGTATTTCAGCTTGAAATCAGTCCCAACGAATTTATTGAACATGCTTGTGAACAGAGCCCCTCGGTATGGAATCGATTTTTCACACCTTTTACCCGCTGTAGCGGGTTGTAATCTTACCAGATTAGATGTCACGAACTTCGGAGTGGGTCGATCACTCCCTCCTTCCTTCTTTGAAGATCTTTCACGATGTCATAAGCTCGTTCATTTGGATTTGTATGGATTTGAATTCAATTTATCAGAATTAAACAAACTCAAAGCTTTGAATTGTCTAGAAATTATATATTTAGGCTGTCATCAAAAACACAACATTTTCTCAGAAAACTTAATCGATATTCTAACCCAGTTCAGATTAACGTCACTAAACCTACGTCATTTTACAATCGATTTGACGTCATTGAATTATTTCCCTCGTTTGATTTCTTTAGACATGAGTAGCTGTGAAATTTCTAGAAGCAATACACCGCATTTATCGCTGCCTCCCTTGAAGTCTCTCTCTATATCAAAACCATTGAATAACTTTCTCTCCTCAAATTGTCTAGAAATTGCGGTATACGCTACAACACTGGAAACCTTAAGAATTTCATTTATTTCTTTCGAATTACTGGATTTATTCAAATATCACATTTTCCCCCAATTATCAGAGTTAGAAATTATTTATTGTAAATACTGGGAATGCTATTGGTTCGAAAATCTCACTTGTCCGAACTTATCTAAGGTAATATATCTCTCTCCATCCGACACAGAGCTAGGATTTCCAACGATATTCCCCTTTGAGTTAATTACTCATAGCTCTTCACCTCCAATTCTAATGGAATTGATACTGAACCATTTCCATAATCCAGAGGTTGCGGAAATTCTTGCAAATATTCAAAGCTCCACAAATACTTTTTTCTGGGAAAAAGGTCGTATGGGGAGTCGTGCAAAAGTTTCTCCTCACTTTCTGATAATAGCCTATGTACTCTTTCTAAATCCTAAACGGTTATTCGAAACTGGTGTCCTTGTGGATAGATTGGGTATTGGTAAATACACTTGTGACTTAGAAATAATCTGTGGTGAGGATTACATAATTCCTCTGGTACACTATGTGAACAACAGTGAGTCTCCTTATTATAAGAATATTGCACTAAAGTATGTACAAATTGCAAAGGATAATGGATATATCATTAATCAAAGGTTACTAAGTATTGTTTCTCAAATTTGTTAATTGTTTGTCATATTTATTCATTTTCGAAACAACCCAGCTGTTAGATACGTGTATCTACTAAATTTTTAGTAGAAAAAGCACCCCGGAGGAGGGCGGCTTTTGGGCTAGTACCTCTTATAGGAATTAACACGACCTTAATTTCTTAAGCGTCAATTTCCATAACATTTATTTCAAGCACTTTGATTGTTTAGTAATGCTATTTTCTAGACTATTACTGCAAACAGTGAACCTACTTATTTTCGTTGTACAACTAGGTTTAGGCTTTGAAGAACCATATAGCATATCAATAGAGGTTAGAAGAACTATAAAGGATATTTACAAAGTTTTGAAGATTAATATTAATAACCAAATTGGGTTAATTTCATATATCTGAATATTATTTGCTCCAAATCTCCTTAAATTCCTTCGCGTTAATTTCCTCTAAGGAATTAATACTACCTTAGAGTTATAGGAAATTAAAGCTCAATGAAATTGTACTACGAATGACAGAATTCTCGACCATGGAAAACTCGCCATGAAATATGTCCAAGTCCAATTAATTACCCTATTCCAAGACAATTAACAGGACGCAATGTAGTGTATATGCGATGCTATACAGTAGAACTCGGATACAAAAATTAATACTTACTAACCGAAGTATATCTCATCCGAATATTTTACCTATACAATTGTATGAATTGATGATGACTTTTTGGGAAAAGTACGTAATTACCGAAAGTATATCTTATCCAAGTTTTACTGTACTTCACTGTCCAATAAAATATATATCCTTTCGATGATATTTCCATGAACGGACTTCGAAATATATTTATACATAGATTCATAATTGTAATAGAATATCTTAACATTATTAATTAGTGATGAAACTATCCGTCATTTTTTCTTTTATTTCACTCTCTTTCATTTACAATGCACTATGCTATGCTAACATTTCTCATCCAATTCTAAGTACTCAATTCAGTGCGAGAATGCGACCGAGCAAGCTATTTGAAATGTCATCATTTGCGCGTGGGCTTAACTCTTTAATTTTCATGAACATAACTGGTTACGATAGCAATGATAACTTGATGATATCCGAAATAGACTCTACTCCTTCCAATGAATCACATATCCTATACCAGTCCTACATGAACGGTAGAGAAAAAAAGGCATATTTCATATATGAAGGACAGTGTTATACTCACAACATTGATGGTATTCCAGTTGAATTCCTTATTGTGCCCAGCTTCATGTCATTTGTCTTCATTAACTTTTTCAACACAGCTCCCCTTGTAACGCTCACTTCTAGCCTGAAAGAGTGTACATATCATAAAGCAGTAGATTGTGAGGGTTGGACTGCTGTCAATACAGATAGTTCTAATGATAATATTACCATTTTCATACACGAGACTACAATATTGCATTACATTGTAGGATTCAATTCTGAACAACCTGTCATATTCGATGACTTTAAAATAGGCAATCAGACAATTGATAAATTTGAACCACCAAAAGCTGCGAATTGCAACTGATAGCATTTCTAATTAAATAGATTATTTTTATGTGTGGTTGTGTATAATTATTATATCTATCCTATATACACATATTCATGATATACGTACAGTACAGACTCCGTTTATTAGAGCCATCAGTTAATAGGGTTAACTTGGCCAGAAACAGAACCATACAAATAGAGTTAAATTACTCCGGGTTAAATGGGCCAATGTCCTGGTCCCAATGTGACTCTATTAATCGGAGTCTACTTGTATATTTACTTTCTAAGACGACGAATATCTACCCACCATAATTACGCATTAGTGTTAATTTCGCTATTTGGTTGATTAATATCATTGTGAGCCAATATATGTGTATATAATTCGGGCCACAATTAATTCTCACTATTGAATAATTTATTATTCTCTCCGCTCTACACATTAGGAGTATATAATAATATGGCCGTTGCATTTCATACTGGAAGCAAACGGAGGATCTCTTTATCTGATACAGAATTGGACCGTGACTATAAGTCACCAAGGAGAATGAACAAGTATCTCTCAATTCAAGAGGCTAGAGTCTCTATACAAACGAAGTTTGGTATTTATCGTCAGTTATTGGATAATAAGGAATTGGAATTGTTATCGGAACTAAATCAACTGGAGGATATTAACAAACCTGAACTAACACATGTTAACGCAGATCTCAACCGGCTCTCTGAGACAATAGGCACATTAGATGATTCTCTTTGCACTAACACTTTGAAACAGTTTCTAGAACAACAAAAATCTGTTTGGAGTAAACAAATGAAAATTCTAGAAAATTCAAAAGAACTTCTATCCCATGTTTCCTTAAATTATTCAGAATTCGACGTTTTTGTTGAAAATATTATAAATATTGTTCCTTTCCTTTCCAAGTCTAAATTCGCACAAAAACTGTCCTTTTATATGAAACTGAAACCGAGATTAGAAGAAGATTGGTGTGTGGTATCTCAAAAGTGGTTCGATTCATTTTCAAATTCTCTCAATATAAATAATCGTCAACCAAATGACAAATGGGAATTTCCTCACAGCATTCCAATCGACCAATCTGGTATCTACACTAACGGACATTTAAACATAAACAGTTGTCAGATGCTCCATTCCAAAGCTTGGAGTATGTTACTAAGATTTAATGGTCTAACACATGGTTCTAGTCCCTTAAAGAGAAAACCTTATTTTAACAAGAAAACTAATAATATCCAAATTCCAATCGCTCCTACAAAACACATCTGTTTTATTGGACATAATAGTGGTGATACTAAGTTCAACTTTAAACACGAGATAGAAACCTTCCCATACGATACTTATACAGATATATTAGAAAAAATATCTATATTTTCTAAACGGATCTCATCTCAGAGTCCACTAATGTATTGCGTGAAATTTCCTGTAAACATATTCTTTCATATCGATTCTTATATAATAACCAATAACCACAGTCTTCCTTATGATAAAATTAGGAATTCTTCTTGTCCTAGACAAATTCCTTTTGAAGTACCAGCTACATCAGTTGGTGTTGACAGCTTGTCTATCTTGTTTGTTATACCAGACTCTAAAGGGAGAACCAATATCAAAGTTAAGACTAATATTCCTGAATTCCGAGATAAAATGAAGACAGGTGGCTTACTATTTTAGATAACTATATTTGAAATTATTTCAGAATCAAATGATTAAACCCCATTTCTGTAACTTTTTTGTAATACAATTATACTCGTTTTTACTGATTGGAGTTCCCAATTGTCTGTGATATCGGTGTACATGTGGTCGCTCTGCCACAGCTGTTATAAACTAATGATGTGGGATATACTTATTTGACCATTAAGCTGAAAGGAGAAGGTCAGGAACTCCCGAACGTTAAGGTGATGTAATTACGTGTAACCATACGTAAGGCATTAATTGATAGGTCAGATACGTTGGAACAGTTTTAGGAACTATGTATTATAAATTCGTATATAGATATCGATTTAGCACTAATTAGTTTTCTAAGGATTTTGTTGTTAATGCACTTTCACGTGTTTGTCATTTGATGTACGTTTCATTTGAGGTGAATGCTAATCCTGAATTTATTAAGAATTAGAAACATTAATATGAGAACCCAGTACATATTTGAGTGTTCAGCAAGTTTTCTCTAATTGAGGACCCTATTTCGGTTACCATGGATAAAGGTGTAATCACTGTTAAGAAACAGAAAGTAGAAATCATAATGCTACTCTCGAAGAGATAATATATATATATATGATATGAATGTTGTATGAAATTTTTCCATTCTGTAATATTAATTCTATTTGTTCTATAATTCATGTCTGAATTCACGTATTTCATTAAAATGTATTTATATTAATCTAGCAATTATTATATTACTCAAAGTATTCCTGTGGATGGATTAAATTTTCTTTAATGTCGAAATATTGTCCAGATGATAAGTGCGGGTTCTATGATAAATACCGTCGTGGATATCCTAATGTCAGAGCAAGAAATTGTCCTTACTGCGGTAAAGAATTAATACTGAAGAAACAAATAGAAGCTGCCCTGGGTGCTAAAGATATTTATACTGTTGAAAATCTACTTGTTGATTTAACGGAAATTCCAGATAGTGACACATCTATATCCATTAATAAGGATGTTACTCCGATTCCTTCAACTTCTACTAATGAACATCCAAACATCAAGACTGAGCCTCAAACACAGATAATAGATAAAGTTGTACATGACAAAGATAAACATACTGATAATGAGAAAGACACGACTGATAAAGAAAAGATATCTGATAATATTCATTTACCTATGAAAGTAAAAGTGCTTTCAGATGAAAATCCGGCTGAAGAAGAGAAGAGAGATGAGGCAGTTGTTAGAAAAAGTGATAATAAAAGAAAGTGTCCAGATTCCAATTCACCTGAACTAAACCAGTCACAGAAGAAACAACGGACAAAACAGAAGTTATCAGATTCTGAAAGTACTACTTCAGACACTACAAGAGGACATAAACCTATCGTACCATATTCTCCTATTACTGACTCATCAACAGATTCTGATACAAATGAAATACCAAAGAATACAACTCAACCAAAGTCTGAACAAACCACAGATAAACTAACAGCTAGTAGCGTAGCTGAAGATAATAAAGATGAGAAGAAAAGGAAACGCGAGAAAGAGGAGGAAATAAGGGAGGCAGGATTAGACGTTGCTCCTCGTAAAAGTTTAAGGCTAGCGGACAAAGGTAGGTTAGAGATCTCAGAAAATCCTACTTCAGCAATCCCAGAAAGTGAAACTCCTTCTGTTAATATCCAATTTAAAACTTTAATTCTTAAAGAATTCTATTCTAAAATAGAGTCTATTCATCTTAAGATATTGTCCGAGAATATTGGTAATATGAAGAATAGTATAGAATTAACCAAGTTTACAGATGTTAAGTTATTGAGTGGTGAGTTTGTTACTCTCTGCGGTACTTTGAAATATCCGATATCCTCTATTAATTGTGGGTATATTTGGTTCCCCTACAGATATTGTTTAATTCATTCTGATGCAAATGAGAGTTTTGAAGATTTACACAATGAGTTAATCCATAATTACATGCGTTGTTTTAACTGGAAAGTTAACAAAACGTTAATTGATTCACTGAATAACAATACTTACCTGCAATATGACATGATGATACTACCAGAGATTTCTAAAGATTCCACATTATTTGGATTATTCAAGAAAGCTTTTAACTTTTTCACAGGTTCTGATCGTGAATTTCCATTTAAAAATCTCAGCGAGAGAAGGTCAACTTCGTTACAAGTTTTACTACTCTCTAATTTCGATACAGAAAGCTCTCTATCTTATTACAACCCTGGTCAATTTATTGATCAATTTATATTTCTAGTAGATGAATTGATAAGGTGTTATTTTACATATCCAGATAATGCTGTAGCTTTCTGGGAGTCTTATTCAAATAGATTCCATTTATCTCCAGAACATTTAATTAAGAAATTGGTTATTGATTGGATACAGGCTAGATGCGAGTACAATACTACAATAGATCTCAAATCCAAAGTTTATCATTTCTACCTCTCTTGTTATCTTATACAGCATTACAAACTCAATAATGAAGGTTTAAACTTGAAATTGATCGAAATGATCAAAGAATCAATTGAACCGATTTTATCAGGGAATTATTGTATATTTGATAACATTATTCCTCTATCTACTGGTGAGGATCTACGAACTACTATATATATCTCAATTATAGAGTTCATCTTTAAAAGGTAATGAAAGGTATACATTATAAGCTACTATTAACTTTACTCCCAATATACCATTGTATTAACAATTTGACTGTAAATTCTATCAAATGGCATGAGTTGATATATGAAGATTTGGAATATTGGGGGTTTCCGGCTGATATTGAATCACCTTTCTCGCAAAAAACTATTGCTTTTGATGAAATCAAATCTGCTCTTTCATTAGTCAAATACGATTCGGTTCTTCCTTACAGTATTGTAATCTACGGACTACATGAATCAAATGCAAGGAAAATGTGTCAACACTTCCTCGAAGATCCACAACATCTTCCCTTATCTGCTCTTATGAGCGTTTTATTGTTCCGTTTCAATCGAAGTAGCCCTAAAAAAGACTTTAAGTTGATGACAGAAATTTTCAAATTTCTGAGTGCTGCATTCACAAACAAATCTCCAGTATTTGACTTCGATGAAATTAATCGTCTCAATTTCTTAACTCTCACTTACATATCAAACACAATACAATATTTCAATCTTGAAAGCTTCAAACTATCTATAAAACTACTTTCTCAAGGTCTTTTATATTTTGATTCCAACTCAACTGATCCACTCCTAATTTCCACTGAAGATTTAAGTAAATTTTTCAATTCTGTTAAATTGTGGAATTCTCGGAATATTATCAAGGACAAAATGACATATAAAGATTACCTCAGTGAAGTGAACTTTTGGGAAGATTTTTTAAAAAAATATACTTTTCCAAAGTTAATTTCCTTACTTCATTTGATTGAAGAGTTTTTGGTTGATAGATTTAAGAGTAGTGAAATAAGGGACCAGTATATTATTGATATATTTCTGCAACTCCATAAGGAAAACAATTATTCTAATGTCCTTGAAGAAGTTTTTCTCAAAGAGCTCACTTCAAGGTTACATGCTATTGCACCTGGAGAAAAATCTACCTTTATTAATCAATTGTATGATCAATTATCAGATCCAGGACAACTGGAAAGAGTTATCAATATTTTTAGTAAAATATTGCTTGATGAAAGGAGAGTATTTGAAGAGAATCAAATTCTTCATTTATTCACTTGGACCACTTGGGAAACATATTTTGGCTTACTAAATTTCAACATTAGTGAGGAGGTCATTTCAAAAGACGCTAAAAATATGCTAGACTCAGCTTTAGAACAATTCAAATTACTATGTTCGGACATTAATACTTTAACCATAACATTTAATATTATGAAATTGATTAGTCAAAAGAAAAAATATTTCTTAAATCTCACAAAGATCAATTCTAAAATCGTAAACAACAAACATATTGAACAAAACCTTGATGCCTGTTTGAACAGGTATAATTGGATATTAGACCAAAGAAACTTGTTGAAGCTCTTACACGACTTTTTAGAAAATTTCCCGAACATTAACAATGCCACTGTATCAGATTTTCTAGCAATCGACTTCGAAGTCAAGAGTCTCAGTGATATTTGTATCCCCAAAGGAACGTCATTTTCGTTTAGTCCCAATTCTATCCAAATAAATGAAATAGTTGGCTTCCCGAACTTAAAATCTCTTTGTCAAGTTTGTGATTCCTTACGCAACTCTAAAATTATCCTCAAAATTTTTAATAGGTTTATCGATGAAAAAGTAATTACATTACACACGCCTTTGGAAATTCAAGTATTCTTTGAAGAAATTTGGGAACCTGCTTGGGATTCATGCATACAGATACTTCAACAGTTATCCGATGAATCCATTATAATATCAGACATGTGTGAGTACTTTGATAGCAGTCAAGATATTTTCATGATCAAAGCCGAGTTAAATCAACTTGAAGCTGGTTGTAAAAATTATCGGAGCGACTCACGCAAAGTAAAACACCTAAATAGTTGTGCTGATAAAATACTATTATATTTCAATCTACAGCAATGCTCTGAGGCTGCGATTCTTATTAATAAGCTGAAAGATGCTCTCTCAATTAAAATGGAATATGACACGATCAAAAATCTAGAGAATAGTAAGGATACCTTCTATAATGAAGAATTATCTAAAGTAAATGATAAGGTTGGCGGAATTAAAGCTGATCTCAGCAATCTAACAAAATCCAATCTCGACGTTTTAGAGGCATTTATTGATAGAATTTCTTTTGTCAAGTGGATAAGAGATAACTTGAATGACTTAAACGAATTGAAAACCTTTGTTGACATATCTCTCACTACATGTGGAGGTAATCCAGTGGATATTGACAGAATCACTTGTCTCAGTTCTGTATGTACCAATTTCGCTCCTCTCATATTTCGAATTAAAGAGAAGACAAAATACAAAACGCTCATTGCTAGATGCAAAGAAGTCATTAGAAATGTTGAAAATAATAATGACTTAACGAAACTTCTCAGACAAGTAGGTAAGAGTGTGACGTTTTGGGAAGAAATGAAAAGATCCCATGGTTCGGTTGAGGAAACTACTTTAATGCAACTAAACAGTATTTTCAATTCTGGTAAGTTTTGTTTGAAGGTTGGAGAATCTCTTAATTTATGTGACATAGTAAGTCTGAGTGTTGAGAGAGAAGAGTACGATAATAGGATTTATAAATTGGAACAGTTGAACGATTTTCGTAGCAAAGTAATGCTTGTAGTCAGCAAATTTGAACAAAACACCCAGACGGACAGTTATGACAACTCTCAGCTATTTACTCATAAATTTGATTTGATATCTGAGATAGCAACTATTGTGATACAACTGATAGAAACTGGTTGCCAGAGTTTACATAATTATGAATTGACATCCAATGTTGCTGAAGATGTTCGTACATTACTAGAAGAACGGTCAATATTGAGCAATAAACTCAAGAATTGGAGACAGAACCTCGAAGAAGCTCGCGATAAACATTATTTCCTGAACTATTACACTATCTCTCAGCTAGTATCTCTCCAGAAAGGAATTGTATCATTCACATCTGACAGAGAGGATTCTGACCTAGAACAGCTCTATCATTTACTTGGACTGATAAACCAAGAAGTCACGATGGAGGAAATACAGCAAGCATTAAAAGTAATTGGTATTAATTGTAACGATCGCAGCAAACGTATACATCTTGAATCAAGTTCAAAATCAAAACAGCATTTCTCCAGTCAGTCTTTACATTCAGTTATCAGAAATAAGCATCCTCACAAATACCCGGCCCATTCGATGGATACCACTGTATCAAGATCATTTATTCAAACTATCCAAGATGAAATTGAATTCCCAAATACATTTTCTCTGACTGAGAAGGAGATAGCTGAATCTGTGAGTAAAGGTGGTGATATATCTTTAAACCTGACCATAAAAGGTATTATTGAATTGAAGAAAGATCAAAATCCAATTATTTCTGGTGAATCATTGTTAGACTGGTGTATATTAAATGAAACATTTGGTGACGTCAATCCAAATTTTGAAGTTTTAAATTCAGATACAGATGTTGTAAAAATCTCAACTTGTACAGAGATTCCATCTAATGAATCTAATACTGACTTCCATCAATTGGGCCTTTTTCTTGATAACATTTATCTTTCTTGTAAAACTAAAATTCGAGCAAAGAGAGAACTTCCTTTTTGCAATATGAAATCAGGCACCCCGAATTTAGTGGTAGTACCTCCTCTTGACCTCTTCGAATTTGTGCTCTCTCTCTACGTTAGTGAAAATGATAAATTGCCATTGCCTTTTTATCATGAAGTTTTGATTTGTACAACCCATACCAAACTTGAAGAAATAGAGATATTTTGGAGACGATCAATGAAGATTCCTGATAACAAGAACATGTATCTCTTTTGCATGATTGGAATTGAGAATTTGGATTACGATGTTGCAGTTCAAGCAGTGACTAAATTCAAATTTATTCAGCAAAAATTAAAATCAACAGAAGGGTACAAACTAGTATTAGTCTGCTCTGAAGAAAAAGAAGAATATTCTTACATGGCTGCTGCTTTTGAACAGTATAAGATACCTATTCTGACCACAATCTGCTCTGATGATGTTAAACGTTTCATGACTCAGAGACTTTCTTTCCTCCCCCGATACAATACTTTGAATGGCAGAGCTGCATGGGAAGTTGATAAAGGGAGATACCGAGTTAGATTGGTAGTGTCAGATAGTGTAGGAGCAGGTAAGTCACTCTATATTTATAATCTAAAATCAGATATGCTAAATATGCGTGTGGTGAGTAATGAAGAGATTGAACATGCAGCTGTGACTGTTGCTATACATGGAAAGGAAGCCTCTGAGGACAATCTAGCAGAACAGCTGCTGAAAAGTAGAATCTGTAAGCTGGAGCACGGTGTAATGTTCCATATTGATGTCGCTTCCACCGTTCAGTTGAACTTAGAACCAATCTTCTTCAAATTGCTGTTATTGGGCAGCATCTGCAAGAGATCAGGTGAGTTGTGGCATTGTAGGAGTACTGATTATTACGTCATTGAGATGACACTAGCTTCTGGCCTGGGTGAAACGTTACAATTTACTAATCTTTACCCAAAAGTGCACTGTTTACAACCATATGAGGCACTGTATACTCAAGTAGATTCCAAGAAACAAACTATCGATTTAGAAGAATTAACTTGTGAAAAATATCAAAGAGTCAATGCTTACTTGCAACAGTTAGAAATTAGTCAGGAGTTTGGGAATTTCACATTTAACCCTTCTGAAACATTTCACCGAGTTGATCTACTTAACGCTTTGAGAATATTTCTAAAGTTCTGTGGAGTTTCTCGTCCATCATGGGCTGAAGTACGTAACTTCATAACTTTCCTTGATAAGCAACTTTCAGATTGTGACAATTCAGATTATTGTAATGGTGTCATGGCTCAGGAGTGGAGAGGTTTCAAGAATTTTGTAGTTAAATTTATGATTAACATGTCGAGAGACTTTGCTACACCATCTCTTAAGTCTGACTCAGAACAAAACTCTCATAACCCTTTGACCAAATTTGAAATAGCTGAGAGGCGAAGATGGGAAAATAACTCTCATCCATATATTTTCTTTCATCCTGACAGACATACAATGACATTCCTTGGATTTCACATATCAAATCAAGGAGATCTGATCGATTTTGATGATCCAACCGTTGTAATAGAGAGAAACATAATGCAACCTGGACTGGTTCAAATTCTTACTGCAAACAGGGTCGACCTGAAGGAAAATTATCATAGACTCGATAAAATAGAAAAAATAATGAAGATTGCTGGCGTTATGGATATTGATTTGATAGCGGACCCCGATCCAGGATATGTTTTGACTCTAGACAATATGAGAAAGATTTTAGCTATTCTAATGCGATTTCGATGCAATATACCTGTTGTGGTGATGGGGGAAACTGGTTGTGGGAAGACCCGTCTCATTCAGTTTATGTGCTCACTCCAAGCTTTGCAATATGGAACCAAAAACATGTTGATACTCAAGGTACATGGTGGTACAACAGAGCTAGATGTAATCCAAATGGTAGAGGAAGCGGAGAATCTAGCAAAGAAGAATTTCAGCGAGCATAAAATCGACACGGTTTTGTTTTTTGATGAAGCCAATACTAGCCCTGCGATCGGGCTAATTAAAGAGATCATGTGTGACAGAAGGATGTATGGCAGGCACATCAGTAGCAACATTGGACTTCAATTCATTGCAGCGTGTAATCCTTACAGAAAACACACAAAAGAGATGCTAAACAAATTGAGTTGTGCTGGTCTTGGATTCTTCACTAAAGCAAGCCAGACCATGGACAGACTCGTAAATATCCCTCTTCGTGAGTTAGTTTATCGTGTAATGGATCTTCCTGCTAGTTTGGGTCCATTAGTGTGGGATTTCGGTCAGTTGAGCAGAAAGATAGAGAAGACGTATACAATGGAAATTATCATGAAACATCTAAAATCTAGTTCCATTGAATTTCCTTATGATGTGGTGAAGATGATATGCGAAGTTTTAGCTGGCGCACAGAACTACATGAGGAAGAGGAAGGATGAGTGTAGCTTTGTTAGTTTACGAGATGTGGAGAGGGCGATGCGAGTTATGATCTGGTTTTATTCTAATCTTCACCATTTCCAAAGTTCCTCAGATATGGACAATTCCCAACTTGATGAATATCAACAAAGTATTAAATATGTAAATGTAATTGATCCAAAGATAAATGGGATTGATCATGTAACATACAGTTTGATTCTTTCGTTGGCAGTTTGCTACAGAGCCAGGCTTCAAGAGAGAAAACAATTTGATAAAACTATTATCAAATTGTTTACAAGTCCTCTCACTGAATTTAATAATTACACAATAATTCATCAAGAAGTTGATAGGTGTCAACGATTGATATTAGAGGAAATGAGTGTAGGAGCCAATATCGCTCACAACAAGGCTCTCAAGGAAAATGTGTTTATGATGTTTGTATGTATTGAACTGAAGATTCCTCTTTTCGTTATCGGTAAACCAGGTAGTTCAAAATCTCTTGCTAAATCAATAATATCCAACTCTATGCAAGGTAGTCGTAGTCCGGATGGAAGCATTCTTCAGAACTTCAAACAAATACAAATTATGTCATATCAATGTAGTCAGTTATCTACTGCAGATGGAATAATCGGAGTTTTCAAGAGTTGCAGAAGCTTACAAAGAAAGACGGGTAGCAACAAGTTTGCAGCGTGTGTAGTATTGGATGAAGTAGGTTTGGCGGAAGACTCACCACTGCTTCCTCTGAAGGTTCTTCATCCACTTCTTGAGGATAACAGTTATGGTTCTGAGGAGATTGAAAATGAACTCAATGAAAGCGACTTATTGAGCATGGAGATGAATGTGATGCGTGAAGAAACTCGTTCTGCTAAAGATGATGTTGATGATACGAAAGATCGCGTTGCATTTATTGGAATTTCTAACTGGTCTCTTGATCCCGCTAAAATGAACAGAGGCATAATGGTATCTAGAGGCGATCCAGACCTGGATGAATTGGTTGATAGTGCCAGAGGGATATGCCAATCCAAACGTGATACTGGACCAATAAATAAAAGTATAGAGAAGAGAATAAAGCATCTAGCTAATGCCTACCACAAACTGACTTCCAAAATGGTGAGTGAAAAATCGCGTGAGTACTTTGGATTGAGAGATTTCTACAGTCTCATCAAAATGCTTGTGTTCATCTGTCATGATGCTAACACGACTCTAAATCGAACTATATTACAACATGCTGTTAAACGAAATTTCGGTGGAGTGTCAGATGTGGATCCAGTGAAAGTATTTGAAGAGACCGTAAAATTGCCGAAAGGTGATAATGAAAAAGGTCCAAATTCCTCCCTACTTGGCTTGATAAGTGCAAATCTGACCAATCTCTCCCGCTCTTTCCACGGAGAAACTCGTTACCTTCTGTTGCTTACTGAAAATTATGCAGCTCTAAATATTTTATTGCATTCACCAGACATGTGGCCGAAGAAGGAATACGCGGAGGATATACGAGTGATTTTTGGGTCAAGCTTCCCCTGCGATCAGGAGTACTCTGTAGTATGTCGCAATATCAATAGGATCAAGGTATGCATGGAAACTGGAAAAACCATCATTTTACTTAATCTTGAGAACCTTTACGAATCTCTTTACGACGCTCTCAATCAATATTACATGGAGATGAATAATCAGCGGTATGTAGATCTTGGACTTGGAACTCATCGAATGAAGTGTCGAGTTCACAACGATTTCAAACTAATTGTTGTGGCAGATAAAGAAACTGTGCAGGAGAGATTTCCCACTCCTCTCATTAATCGTCTCGAGAAGCATTTCCTTACCATGGCTACTGTTCTATCTAAAGAAGGCGTTTGTATATCAGAACTTTTATCAAACTGGGCTAAAGATTTTGCTACTCTTGATGATAGTCACTTTTTAGCTTTCCAAAGGAGATGCGACTTTAGCGAAGGAGATTGTTTTATAGGTTTTCATAATGACACACCGTCTTCCATCGTTTTCCACGTGATGAAAGAAATGTATCCAGATGTTGAGGATAATGATAGGAGTGTAGATAGAGTAGCAGTGTTGGAGAGAAGTCAAACTATGCTATTGAAGATGGCAACTACAGATGCTGTTTTACGTGTGGAGAACAGTCATCTCTCATTCATTTCTGAACGAATAACAACCGAATATTTCAAGCTACAACAAAGTAGTCTTGAAGAATATCTAAGACACATTTTGGATGATATATATGGAAATGAAACAGGAGCACATCTTACACTGGCAACTACTCACTCACGACTTCTGACTGACAGAGATATAGGTCAATTGCGAGATCGCTTGTCTTCAGGAAGAGAATGTATTGACATTTCAAGTCTATCTCTTCAACAATTCCAGTCAGAACAGCAGTACACTCGAGAGATTCATGAGTTCTTGAGTAGGAGCCCAGAACTTAATAATAGAAAGATTTTGTTAATTCAGTGTGAGAAAGGAGCAGATAATGCTAAACTGATAGCTTGTGCTCGTCACAAAACAGTAGACGAATTGAAAGACTGGAAAGAAGAGAAATCTCAGTTTAGATTTGAGGTTTGTTTAATATTTTTGATTCAACTCTGTAGGGAAGCACATGGAAGTAAGTTTGTGAGTTTCTGTGGAGGGCCCTGGAACACTGTACATATTGATGATATCCGTTCTCTTGACTATACCGAACTACCGCCTATCTCTGATCTGAATGGTAAACAAATTTATGAATTATTTGGAGGAGACCAAATGGTGAGTTGTTTCTATATTCTTCAAGCTATAGTTGAGATGGAAGATTTTGCCAATAGCCAAAATCTTCCACACTTCTTCATGCAATATTTCTGTGTTTATATTTATTCGAAATCATAGAGGAGTAATGGACAGGTTGACCATCACTAAACAATTACCAATATTGAGATTTTTACTTATATATCTGCCAATTGTTCATGCATCTTGTTTATTTATCATTTACACCTGGCCAAGGGGATGTAGAAGTATTTTTTGGGTCTATAGATTAGCCCTCAAGACCCACTGTAGAGCCACCCCTGATTAAAGTAAGAAAATTCCATAGGTATGGCTATGTTTCTGAGTCTGGGTGGACAATTAATTTCTAGGGTGGACATTTGCCCAACCTATAGTGGCCCGGTGAGTCTATAGTATATCGATCAATAGTATAATCCGACAGACTAAGAGCTTAAACTTGTAATGGAGTCAAGATTCTTTGTCAGTATTAAATTTCCAGTAATTTGTTTGGTCACATGAATATATTCGTGCCAATTGAGAAAGGATGTTGCCACACTCCTGAGACATTCTAGGATAACGCCTTTTGGGCTCAAATGTGCCCATATTTGAAAAGAATTCAATATTTAAAGTCAAATTGGAGAGGCTTGTATTTGTAGGGTTGAGGGTTCACTCTGTTATTTTGACATCTTTTACTTTTATGCGGTTAGATTCAATGAGTTTGCCATGTACATAGTGGAAGATGAGTACTAAGTTTTTCATCTGAGGCAGTGGAGTAGGACCCCGTAAATAGTTGGGGACTTCACAACTATAGCCTGAACAGAATTTTCCTCCGACTTAACTAATGACCCACTAATAATAAAAGCAAATTTGACAATTCAGGTAGTACTTACTCTAAAGTAGTTAAGGTATATAATAATGATATTCCTTAATTTAGGCTTCTATGGCAAGTTTCATGCTTTTTATGAAAAATCGCACAATTCGATGATTTTTCAAGAGACCGATTTTTATCGAATTAGTTCTGATATGGTGTTCACTGTTGTCTAAGTGCTTGTATATTCACGATTACGATAGTTGGGAAGAATTTTACCGAGACTGATCTCCGTACCTCTTGATCACTCCGTTGTTGTTGGGTGGTTATTTCCTAGCGATAATGTCAGTGGGCGAAGCGTTTTTCTCGAATCAGTTAATCTATGAGCGTTCATTGCTGTCTCTATTTGTATCAGATCTCTGTTAGCAAATTCACTAATGAATTTTTTATATCTCGCTTAATCATTATCACCAACGAATGAACTCATTTCGCATGCGAATAGTCTTTACAATAACTTGACAAATCGGCTAAACCAAATTTGGCTCAAAGCTGCACTAGGGTGTGCATAAACTTTTTAAACAAGTGAATTGTGAAAACGCTTTCGACATAGCTATCTCAAAACTATTTGATAGCTCAAAAAGAAATGAATAAATAAACCCTAAAACTGTGGGGGAGCTAGAGCCTCCGCAGGACCCCTGTTCCGACGCCCCTGATTGTGACAGAGACGCACAAACAGGCCCAACGGAAGCAAATAATAAGTGGTAAGGCAAAAATGCTAAGTATTCATGGCTGCCCTATACAATTGTACAGGGCAAGCCAAAGAGTGGTCATGACCGGTTCCGCTGGCCTTGACTGGTAACAATTTGACATAATGCAGAGTTCCCAATAGACATTGTCACATTGGATAATCCATTATCCGAACGAAGTATATTTCTGTAATTAACCATGAAAATTATGAAATTATTATGACGTAACATTTGAATGTAAATTTTCATCTGAGTTATAAACTCTGTATTTTGCAATTATAGTAAAAGTTCTCACAAAAACAAATGTTGCAATTTGTTTAAGGTTGGCCCTAAATTTTTCATAATTTTCCTAACTATATGGTGGTTTCCAATAAGAGGTGATTTTGGCGAATAGTAATTGTATATATTCCATAAAGTATACGTGTTGATAACTCATCTCATTAGTTTGAAATTTAGGGTTGAATTTAAATGTTTTGTCATAGCATTCTAATACTACACTAAGGTAATGGCACTGGGTATCTCTGAAGATTATTGCGAAATATTGAAAATGACCATATATGGGCATATTCACAATTACTTCACATTGGTAAGAGTTATCATATCAACATGTATTATCAGGGTATGGGAAGTTGGATGTAGACTATATAATGACTATCCTGATTTTACAATATTTCCATGATTATCGAGTTTAAAGTGGATATTGGCAAAACATGTGCTATCCATGGTTTGTGCTATAACTCAGAAACTTTATCATGACAAATTTTTATATTTTGTGTAGAAACGATTTTTGGAACATGGATTCCGTTTTATTCATTTGTGTCCTCTAATAGGAAACAGAATCTCCTCTATATGCTTTGTGTCCAAAGGCAAAACTAAAGAATTGCATCCAGCCTGCAGCATCAAGATTAGATGACAGTAATGGGAGTGAAGAGCGTATTGTTGGTCGTATCAGAGATATTCTCCTATTAACTGACAACAATAATGGTATGTAGTATTGATATTGACAATTGGTGTCCATAAATGACTATATACAACTACTTTAGACTTTGTGACGATTCTATGTCAGAGACTAACTAATTTATTGAAAGAAAGACATGATTCTACTTATGAAACTAACATTGACTGGTTACGACAGACAGCTAATTGTGGAGAGGACATACAATCTTCTGGGACATTCCGTAAAGCTGTTAATCTCCGAATTAATAATGCCATTATACCACTCCTTGCTGAACTAATTGCTGTCATGGATAGAAATGGAAATCTAGAATTAGCTCTCAACAATCAGGATGTACCTGTGAGTCTTGTAAACTTATGGTATGATATATTCAGGGACGATCTTCTGTTAGTATTGAAATACAAAGATATAATGTCTCTTAACACATTACAGCCAAGGATTAGAGTACCTGTGTTGAATGATGGAGCTAGTGGCAATTACTTCACAGCTCACTTTCCTTTCTCTTGGCTGGTTAATCAGTGTGCATCAGATGTATTGTCACAAACGAAGAATCTAGCAGGTTACTCATTAGACTTCTAGCTAATAGATTATAGTTCAAACCAACAATTTCAATCAACGAAATAACAAAATAAAATTGACTGTTGGTTGTGTAAAAGCAAGGTTTCTGTGGAGCATAATTTCAATTCCCATACCTATTTCTGTGGGAAATCCCTTATGTATTCCCATATCCACGGCAACCACCATGTTTTGTAGAAATCGTTCCCTAAAATTTTCTTTTAAGCAGCCACTTCGAGATCCACCAATCGAGACACATTTACAGTTAAGGTTTATACGACTTTTATTCATATTCATGTCAATGCAAAAAATCTGAACTTTTTCTAATACTGGGTCTCAATATAGCTATTTAATAATAAGATCTAGCGTATTTTGATGTGTCATTTTCGTTGACACGTCAAAATACACTTTGTGCCTTTTTGGTTCCGTTGTTAGTTCCAAAATTTTCTACTTTATATAATTAGTTTTTCTTAAAATCTGAGATTTCCTATGATGGCTGTTTTTAAGGATAAAATCGGAATTGGCCAGATTTCATTTGAAAATGCTTCCCAATAAGCAGAGACCTTATCCTGCTTCTACTGTTAACAGCTATATAACAGCACAGAATATTTAATATCTTTTTTTACTATTTAGGCACATGTCCAGATGGCTTTTGGATGCGTTTTGAGTCTCTTTTCTCTAATACACCCTTAGGACAGATGATAATTAATAATTTATTGATAAATGATGACAACTCTCAACTCTTTCAACATTATCTGAGAGATTTCATTTTCATGAGTATATATCCACGTGACCTAAATCAGTTCGAGGTTTGTTGTTGTATATTCTTTGTACATTTGTTAATTACATTTGTAGAGCTGGTTAGGCAATGAGTTACCCAAAATTATTACAAAGTGGTTACAACATATATTTTCATTATTCGTTCCTGAATTCAAATTCATTTTAATGTATACGGTTACATAATACTCCCAAAAGCTGCTGCTATTCAAATTGGATGTAAGAATCTAACTTCAAATGTTATGAAATACATTATTTACAAAATAGGAGCAATGAAGCATAAATCGTCCCAAAATCAATATACATATTCTTTTGAGATAATAAATTTAGTTAGTATTTATATATTTGTATCACTTTTAGGTTTATGAATTCGTCATATTGAATTGTATCCGGAATTATATTCCAATTGATGGAATGGAAGAGGATCCGAGTAATTATTACGATGACAAGCTCTCAATTCCTAAAATTCATTGTGCTTATGAAGACTCAAAACAGTTGTTAGATCTGTTGAAACAAGCATTTTCATATGATGAGAGACTAGCTGCTAAATTAAATGCAGTAATAGCTGTATTGAAGGAAAAACGAGACAAGAAATTACAATGTTTAGAACTAGTTTTGTTAGAAGAAATCATAACTGTTTGCTCTCATAAGGCAGAATGTACTGCTAGTAATAAATTAGCAGAGAAGTATGTGAGTGATATCATACAGTGGCAATCTGTTATAGAGAGAGGATTGAGTTTTAACCAATTGGATAATTCTAGCGAAGAGCTCAGGTTAAGCATAAGGTATGAGTGAACTCCTTCATGTACTATTCCATACGGAACAAACCTTACTTTTGCTTTATATTTTCGATCTGATATTTCTGATTTAACTCACTTAATACTCTTCTATAATGTTAGAATGCATTCCATTCTTTGCTGTAATATCTATTCATTCTACTGAAATGTTTAATATGTATTTGTCTATACTCTATAGGTATAAATGGAACCGTATTGTGGCCGTTCAGTTATTTATCAGTCATTGCTCACTTGGAGATGAATTTCATGTAACAGAAACAAGTATTAGCAGATTATATATGGTGAATGATTTTTGAATGTTTGTGATATTTATTATATTTTAGTTATCGTATTTGTATATTTTTTAGGAATTTAATCCTTCCAGCAACTTAGGTTGCTATACGGGGTTTCATTACTAATCCCCACCAAACAGCAACAATAGTCTTTTTTCAAAGTTCCCTAATTTCTATGTTGCTGATTAGAATAACCTTTCGTTTTGTACTTTAATTCATTTCAGTCATTTAGTCCATCTGTTTCGTGTTTATCTATTTATGTTTATAGGTCCTTGGAGAATGCCCAGACTTTGCTTCCGCCGAAGTGATTACACGTGTGCTATCCATATTATCAAATTGTTTAAAGAGAATGAGTCAAAAGTAGGAATATATTAGAAATTTATTTGTTTATGATTAACATTTACTCAACGTTACATCTTTTCTCAATTTTTAGGAGCTCTGAAATACAGAGTATATTCAAAAATCATGCTACAAGATTTTTCATCAGAATTCTAACAGACTTAACTTTTAAATATTTAAGAAAAGGAGATAAAAATTCCGATCTCATCAAGTTATTGATGGGATTTGTTTCATTAGACGAGAAGAACAGTAGAATTCTAAATAGTGACACAGGAAATATTAATATATTTACAAAAGAAGGTCTCGATCCTTCTCCAGCTTTCAGGACATTTTTGTTACAGCTACTAATCAAGCACAGGTAATTCAGCAGACAATTGTGTTCTTCCGGTGCGCCATGGCACACGCGAGTGTCTAATAACGTCGTTATTGTGCCGCCAAAATGTTACAGGTCCATTACATATGACGTAACAAACTATTGCGTAGTTTCTGGACTTCTGGATAAGAAAGTCCTAAAGGTCACGAAGAACTGCTCTTTAACACCAATAGTTTCATATTTTGTTCTAATTTTAAGCAATTTTAATTTCGCGGTTTCGCTGTGTGCTGTGGTGCATTCAGTGATTCTCCATCCAAGTACGTACTGTTGATTTACATATCAGTGTTTGAATTTGTAATTTTGTATGCTAATTATACATGGATAAGATTATTTAGAAAATATGGCAGTACAAATTTCGACAATGCTGATTTTACTATACAAAGCTAAGCCTGAATTGGACCAAATTTTGTGTATTTGTATTTGATGTTTGTGTATAAGTTATCAATATTTGAATAGCACTTGTGAATCTATTTTTTCTTTGCTTTCCAAATGAGAGATGATAAATTCAAAACACAACTTAGTGGATCATTTGTTAGTTACGTAGTCTAATACATTATGTAAATCCGTACTATATGAAATGAATAGATATATCAAAAATCTATTCCTTGATGTTGCGGCCCGTTATCAATTGCAGGCGCCATCTGGACAAAATTGCCAGCGGCACTCTGGTTAGGCAGAGGCACAACTACGTTCCCTTCCTTGGGTGGGCAAAGATGACGTCTCTATACTTTTGGATTATGTTTCATATCCTGTATAATATAGACAAGATGTATTTAAAGAACATATTACTGATTATTTAAGAGATACGGTATCTACCTACACAGACAACTTATTGAAGAGAGACCTCTTCCTCTTGATTATTCAATCAATCGAGGTAACATTGACTGAAATGACATATCTTGTATTTCTCTATTGTATAATGACTCAATATTAGGATTCACTTTATCAACAATATAAACAAGAATCGAATCTCCTCGAATTTATGCATTACCAAATTCGAAATGTGACAATTCGGTACCTTGCTAACGATACCATCTCTTATGAATGGTTGGAGAAAATTGCTACTTTGAGGTTTATGTGTATGCACACATCTCATTGGATTATTGAATGCTACGACCTTCTCAGCACACATGATAATATACAGCTACAAAACTATGTGTTGGTTGAGAGACTGAGACTGATTAATATGTTTAAAGATATCTGTTTGTTGGAGGGCTACGAAGATTTACATATATTTCTCTTAAAGAACATATATCATCAGCTGGGGAGTGATACACTGCATGTGATCACTCGTTGTAGTGAGTGTGTTTGGATAATACCTGAACATGTAATGCACAAGATGTCTCAGGTTTGTTTGAGACGTTTCTGCTATATAGAGAATAGAATGATGGTAGATACTGGGGTTGTCAATAGTTTTGTAATGTTGTTAAGTGCCTACTAATTGTCTTATTGGGTCTTAGGCGTTTTCGAATTTCTGTTGGTTGGTGTAGTGAAACAAGTTATTATTTATTTTGTATTATCATTACTAGTTACCGGCTATTATACCTGACTACTTTATTATCTACGGAGAAGATTACCTAAGAATTACCAGCGCAGTTGAACAAGTTAATTTATTGCAGAGCAAACACGCATTTTCTCAGTTCTTCAATTCGGAAACTGTAAGTTTGACAATTTTTTATTTAATATGCTTCAATTAGAAGACAAATTCGTTTAACGGTGTGCGTTAACTGTTAAGTACAGTAGGCTCCGCTTTTAATACAGCCAGAGTTAAAATCGTCTGGTCCCAATGTGACCCTATTAAGCGTAATCTACTGTATATGTGATTTTATTTTGCACGTTTGTATACCATATAGAAACCTGATCCAAGTCTTACAGAATGTTTAATATACTCAATCTTCCAAGAAGTTACTAAATACTTCAAGAACCAAGATCCTAAAGATTCACAAAGTCTTGATCAGGTAATATCATTACCAACTATTCAGAGACTTAAATAATTTATTCTTATTCTATTTGCTAGGTTTTATTGACTGTTAAAAAATTTATAAACACAGGTCCATTACATATGACCTCAGAACTTAAAGATCTAGCAATCCAGATTACAACAAATAACTTTGGAGATGGACACTTACGCAATCTAGAACTTAAACATAATTCTAATAATCATGAACTATTCTTGATTAGATTAATCTTCCACGGAGCTGTAATGCTGTCATGCGGGAAATATCACAAGTTATTCCAACCTATCGCTCTGTTATATTCTAACCCTCAATCTCTACGAGGGAGACTGTTTCCTACTATGATGGACGATCAATTCATCTATACAAAATCATCAATGACAGAAACTGGACAATGGTACCAGTGTCCTAAAGGTCATCCTTACTTTATCGGAGATGTACGTTAATGTAATTTTATTTATTTGGTAACAAATACTTAAGTATATATTTGATTATTGAAATTCTTAAGTAATATTCAAATTTCTTACCTTTTTGAATATTTTACTGTTCAGGAAATTCCCATTTACCATCTCCAGGAATATATTGTTTTGAAAATATTTTTCAACTCAATACTTTTCTAGTACTGTTGCCAATAATGTCATTAATAGGGATGGAAACAGCAAGATTAATGAAAAATGAATATTACCACAATACAAGTATAATAATCCGTATTTCGAGATTCAAATTCATAAGGTCTTCTATCAATTGGCATTGGGTCGACCGGTCGATCAACCCTGACCAGTTCCATCTCTGGACTATGTTTGTATTTTGATTGGATATTCAAGCAATATTTGCAATTCATCATACGTGTATATTATTAGTGTGGAAGACCATCTGTTACAGATATATGTCCAGATTGTCGCAGTGCAATTGGGGGAGCTGGTTATATGTTAGAAGCTAGAAACACCACTGTGGATATTGCTAGAGACGAAACGAAATCTGGATATCTACTCAGGAGAGTTAATAATGATAAAAAAGATGTTACGTCAGGAGAAAGGTATATTATATACGATTGGTATAAATTTGTAGTATTTTTAATTGTGTTTACAGATCACTAGATCCTGCAGCTGTTAAGATAATACGCATATTAATGGACATCTCCTTTATTTGGTCATCTTGTTCCAAACATTCCAGAATTCAAGTTCTACTATCACTTGTTAACAGAATAGATGAATCAACTCTTCTTCCTACCTTCTTCTACCAGCATCTAGAGAAGGACATCAAGGATTTAGCTGTACTTATAGGACAAAACTTTGAAGAAGCTACATTCCTTATCCATCTTATTGTGAAGTTACTCATGCAGACAGCGAGAGAGACATGTGAGTATTTTCAATATGTTTATATATTATAATCCATTGAAACCGGCTCTAAACGGATATTAATACTGAGCTAAATATTATAGAATATAACTTATATCTTTTCTAAAGTTTGTTTGTATTTACTGTGCCTAGTATTGTTATACCAATAAATGGTGGACACTTCTCAACATAAGTATTTCCAATACATTTTAATAGATTACACATAATTACAGTCCAAAATGAGCTGTAACCTTTAGCAGGAAGCAGGATATTATTTTGAATTAGGAAGAACTGAATACAAACTTGAATGGCAAGAGGCCGTTATTATTGTAGAATTCTTCTACCACACAGCTTTAAGCCATAGAAACCTATAAGGTGTAATTGAAAATTATACATGTGTACATATGATTGGACATAGCCTATGGATTGGGGTTTTCATAGTTGTCATCTATTTACCTCTTACTCACGCTAAATTAATATTTCTATATTCTCTCAGGTAAAATTCCTACTAAACTAACAGGACGTGAGTTAAGAGATCAATGGGAGAAAGAATTTGACAAGAAATTCATCCGACCTGTACTCAGCTCTCTTCATACAGATGTGCACAGACAGATGGAGCAGGTACTCAGTGAGAAAAGGATTGCTAACAATCCATTACTGAGGTTACTTTATTGATAATACGTACTACGTATCTCTTAATTATATATATTGAGTTTATTTACCTTATAGAATTGTATACGAGAGAGAAGAACCAGAACCAAACAATATATTACCTCATCTTTGGAGGTACAGAACTATTGTAAGTCTAGAGCATTTCTCTCAGAGTTTCAGCACAGCTGATATCAACACCAAGCACAATTGTCCGTTAGTAGACAAGTTTCTGAGAGAAGAGAGGAAATTATTCGTGACCCGTTATCTACCAGATATTGTACATCTACAGAGGAAAGTGAGGGACAGACTGCTACACAGATTAGACAGGAGAGAAGCTACTGCCACTACTATCAAGGATTTCTTAACTAAAATTAGTATCTCTGGTCAGTATAATGTTATATGTCTGGTAGTATTTGATGGAAATATGTTGTTAGCTATTTTATCTATTTGTAGATAAAAAAGAATCTGAAGAGCTAGGTAAACTGATTGAGAGTATGGCTACAGCATGGAGTATGATTGGAGAAGACGTGAGGAATAATGGACGTCTCAGAATGGATGAAGCTCTCAAACAGGAAGAAATAACTCCTGCTACTTCTTTAGCTTATTTACTACCTTCGTCAACTGCAGAAGGAGTTCTTATAACCTCACTCACTGACTATCTAGTACTGATACATAACTCTTTTGTACACACATACATAGACAGAGTTAATGGGTACATTTCTTATTTTATTTAGGGATTTATTATTCGCTTTAGCTTATAAACCTGTATTAGATCCCGTAGTGGTAAGATAGCACTCCATCAATTAGATGCTAGCCATGTGATTGAGTATGATGATTATTTACAGCCTATGCTACTAGCGCATTCTCACTACTCACTAGCTTTAGGACAAGGAAGTCACGTCAAATACGACTTTGAGGGAGTGGAGAAGCAATTCATGGACCAGTTTATTCAAAGTAAGCCCCTTATCATGGCAGAACATCTCCGATTCGAGTATACCCGTGAAGCCTATTGTCTTGACGTGTTTGAACAGGTGCGCCATAAAGTTAAACAGGTGAGTCGCTTGTGTGTACTACATCATCAATTATCTCAAACTACACACACATAACTCTTCTTAGACTGAAGTTAAGGAGATGTTATGGAGAGCTATACTGGAAGATTTAGACTCACTTGAAGTGGTGAGTGATGTACTCCGGGTATTGGATGTAGTTATTGGAATCTTATCTTCTGCTGGTGGTGACTCTGAACAGAAGTTATCTTCTTATCTTTACGACGTTTTGAAGTACTCTCCTGTCTCTCATGGAGCTGGCCCTCTACAGAGCAGAAGAGTGAGTTCTAATCTGTCTGATTTGTTCATTTAATATTTGCAACATTATGTGTACTCTTCAGGCGGAGGCAGTTTTGTATCTGAAACACATTATCAGTTTCTGGAATCTCCTCTCAATAGAGAAAGCTAGAAAGCTATCAATCCTCGGTCAGGTGTGTTAAGTAATGTTTTAGACCTTAGATTTCAATACAATAATTACAATTCTATGTAGATTCCCTTCTCATCTCTGAGTGATGAGTTCCAAGAAGATTTAAGTATGGAAGATAAGATGCAAATAGAACTTTGTTGTGAAAAATTCTCGGTAGAAAAAGTACTGACTTATCTTCACGAGTTTATTCTATTCTTTGTAAGGGAGAAAGGGCCTGATCAGAGAAATTATGGGTGAGCTGGCCATTCTAATACAGCAATAATTACAGGAAACAGTGGCCGATCTATTCGAGCAGCGGTTCCCAATATTATTTCTCCTGGACCCCCTATCTATCTTTACACTTTCTGGAGACCCCCTTCCATTAACTACAATCCCAATTTTGAGATCCTGTGCATCCCTGCTGTTGTTCGTAGACCACCAGGGGTGTCCATTGTCCCCAGATTGGGAATTCGCTGTTTTAGAGGCAGTGGCATATTGTATCATATTGTAATGAGTAGAAATATATATAACTCAGATATCTGAGCATTAAATCATTTTACTCGTTATAATTTTTACCTATCCAATGATAATTATGCTACTCGTATAGAAATAATATTTGGATACGTACTTCTGTTAGTACTTACTACTTTTTGGTTCCCGACGCGGTACCTATTATCCGAGTACTTTATTTCTCATAGTCTGAAGGAAAGCATTATAATAGAGGCTGAAGAGAAAGGTTCAAAACTCCCTGAAGGATTCTCTCACTTCCCTGACAGAATAAAGTTATCACAATGCGCTGCTTTTTGGGCTGTATTAGCTAGAAAAGAATTTTTATTATTGTAATTGTACAAATTGCATTTAATATATTTATTGATTAATTTTGTTTTATTTCTATTTCTTTTGTTCAGAAATGAATACGTAAATACGTATCCTTCTGTTTTTATTCTTCTCTGTAAAATTAAAATTATTTTTGTAATTTAAAAAATCCTAACTCTTAACACTGCAACTAAGTATGACTGCTATACCAAGCTAAATTCCCTCACTCACATTCGGGCGGGTGTAAGCAAGGTGAAGCCTGCTACACCGACCACTAGTGGGTCCGCCTTAATTAGTTCATCACAACTTACCAAGGAGACCACCAGCAAGAACACGAGACCAGCTAACGCCTCCACACCCAACAAGAAGTTACCTAACTCCTCAACTTGGACACCAATTGCCTGCCCGCCACGAAACTCTAAATACTTTGACGAGTTATCAGACAAGTTACAGCTAAACATCTCAATCTCAGCCGAGCCTACACCAAGGAACCAAATAACAATAACTACCCCAAAATACCTGCAACCGGAAGATAACATTTTCACACTTTTGAATTAATCATATGTAAATTTCTAGTTGTTTTTATGATTATAAGTGAACAAATAGTTCAAATATATATTTATTAATTCATTTTTCAGTTTTATACATTGTCAAATTTGAGGCACGAAGTGCTGAGTTACATGCGAACACAGATTGTTCGCAAGCCGCGCAGCGCGAGCAAGCAAAGCAGCTCATTTCATTGTAAAGTTCATTTAATTCTGAAAAGAAGTGATATAGTGTTTAGGGTAGTGTGGAGGCGCGCAGATGTTCATTTAGCACCTGGAAGTGTGTGCAGTACCCAGTTTGACCATAGTTTTTGAAAAAAACTACTTTCGGAAAATTTATCCTTGAATATGAAATGGGTCAACTACTTGTGAATATGGCACAACAACATCGATATCTGATCCACAAATCCTCAAATGTTTGTAACATGTACTTATAGTATGCTGTACACCAAATTCCAGGCTAAGGAAGATTTTTCAACAGCAAGCATTGTTGATGACGTCATATTTACAAAATTAGACGCCATACAGTAATTCTGACCAATTAAAACGCGGTATTTAGAGGATGATGGATATTCCTGCTCCTTTTTGCGATTATATACAGAATAAGATGAATAGCTGCTAATTGTTATATCCGTACCACCCTCTTATGGTGATATCCAGGAATTTCTAAAATTCCAAGTTAAATAGCAATTTCAGACTTCTCTTAAGAAGATGGTAAAAAGGGTACAGAATTGAAATATTTTACTGGATTACTTGTCAAATCCTAGGATAGTTGGTGTATGAATATGTTTATGTATATATGTTAGCATTTGACCTCTTAAAATGTGTAATGTTTCTATGAAATGGAGTTTTATTTCCAGGAATTTTTTATCCAAAGGGTTTATATCAGCGAATTCCAAACTCTTGGCTGCCTTGGTGTTCCACGGACGACAGCATGGGTAATGCACTCTATGTGAAGAGGTCCTAATAGATTGTGTTAAATTTGGTAGAGGGGGTTCACGGGTAAATAAGGTTAGGAATTGCCTGTCGAGATGGAGGCCATGGAGCGTGCGACTATAAGAGATTGGGCGAGGGCTTTGTCTCCAGGAAAATAATCAAAAAGGGCTCAATGCCAAATTGAGCGCTTTACCAAAATCCTGTGAGAAAATCTGCCTGTGCAACTGGTACTTTCTTAGAGCTGCTATAATTTAACCGGAAAACATCAAAATCTGTGGTGCTGGGCTAAGGATTTTTGGGTCCAAATTTTGTCAAAATTTTGTTTGTCATATCCGGAAATTCGTATTAGCCATGTTCGTATTTCCAAGATTCCCCCCTGTAGGTGTAAATCCAGAATTTTCAATTTCAGATTAAAATTTAGGTAAAAGGAACTGAAAGTTGCTAATATTTCAATTGATTCTCAAGTACATCCCTGGGTTTCTTGTAAATATCCGTGATGAATTATTAGTTGCTAAAAGAATTATCAGTTCAAATGCTACCAGTTAGCTTTATTAACAATGTTTGTCAGAAAAGACCACCCCTGGAAAAAGCCACTTATGACCATAATCACCATATGTGACTTTACTCCTGGCCCATTTTGTAACAAGTTAGAGACTGATTTTCTAAAGATATGATACTCTTTTATTACCTGTCATTGTTGAAATTTCGGGCTATAGCCCTTTTACACAGGATTCCTAATGTTAGACAGAGGTTTGTGGAATATCAACTTAATGAACTGACATGTTTGTTTATATTATGAAAGAGAATATCACTAATAACTAATCGATCGTATCAAGCATTTCATGAATTGATTTTACACAGTTAAGAAATAACATCTTATATTTACTGAAACGAATAATTATACGTAACCTAATTTTACCTAATCAGTAGAAAAGGCAGAAAAGACCGGTTTTTTCCACCTGCCCAGCTCTTGTCTAGAAATGGCGGGTTTTTCCGAACACTGTCTATTAAGGTTTCATTGTATACATAATTGACAGCTTTTTGTATTTTAGCAATAAACCATTTATCTTCACTTAATTGTAACTATCTAGTACAGTATACAATCCGAAAGTATGGATATGATGGAGGCCATTGAGGTAGGTTGTTACTGTTAAACGAATAATGTAAATGTTGCAACAAATCTATATTATTAAAAACTCATTTATTGTTTGTGTGTTTTGTTTGTTTGTTTGTTTGTTTGTTTGTTTGTTTGTTTGTTTGTTTGTTTGTTTGTATGTTTGTCTACTTGTATTATAATAATAGGGGAAGATTATTTGCATACATAACATAGAGAATAACATATCTTTCTGTTGACGTGACATTTAAGAGTAATCAAGTACGCATTTTCAAGTTCTCATATGTAAACTTATTGTTGTTTTTGAATATAGAGTAAACAAATTATTGAAATATTCATTTATTAATTCTATTTTGCAATAGTATACTTTGCTAAATTCGAGGCACGAAGTGTCGAGTCCCATACGATTCGTAGTCGCACGCATCCGGGAGCAAGCGAAGCGACTCGTATACTGATATAATCCCTGTTATTTAATTATTCCCCTGCCCCTAGGTATGGAATAATTTTGGGATTCAAGTCGCCTCTGTAACCCGAATAGGTTATAAGGGACAAGCATTAGAACATGTTCCAAGTTTTCCCAGCTGTGTCAAATTCTACTACGGATATAGATATATATTATACTATATTTCACTGGTTAGCAGTCTTTTCATTGTTTGTAAAACTTTCAATCTCTAAAAATGTGGTTCTAGATCCTATACTACCTATAGTATTGGTTCAATGCATTTCACTAATCCGAAAGAAATATTTAACAATTGGAACATTGTTGTTCTAATTAGCGACGGTGTACAGACCGTATCCTCTACGAGTATACTTAGAATCAGTCAGAAATTGAACAAATCTACGTAGAGTAATCGCTTTCTCACAGACAATTAAGTAGGGCTGTGGCTCGGGATTCAGCTAATTAGTAAATGATTTTCAAGATAATAAGGGTTATTCATAGGGAAATTCCAATTGATATTCAGTACTGTCGTACGAACAGATATTTGCAATATAAGAACAAAATATTATCCTGTTACGTAACTTGAAGGCTGAAATAGAGAAAATATGGAAATGCAGCCTAAGTTTGTATTAAAGTCACTCATAGGTAAAGTATATGCTAATTTCATGAAACCAAGTAAAATCCTGTTTCGTGTTGAGTACATATTCATCCAACCTACAATATTCTATATTTCGTTATTCACTCTAGATCTGTGATATTTTGAGGATTATCCTTATAGTCTCTGGAACAGTTCTTGGACTACTCCTGATAAATTGTTTTTGCTGTGTTTGTTCATTATGTTGCTGTTTGGAAATGCTTGGATTTAGATCTGAAGGCGTTGAAGCGAATAGTTTTGCAGCTGCTATTCAAACTCCTTACACCTCACCAGACTCTGCTTTTGCAATGGCACAGAGTACAGGAGCAACAGGGAGAAGTAAAAATATTGGGTGTGTAGTTGCCATAATTTTTGCTATGCTAATTGTTCCTGTTACGATAGTGATAGGAGTATGCGTAGCAGGATATCATTTTATTTGTTAACTATTTGGTTATTGACATTTCAGAATTGAATCATTTTGCACTTTCATTCCGCTTATTTTATACATTTCATAAATTTTTAAAATTATATATACTTAGCATATTCTATATTGGAGAAGGAGATCTAGCAATGGAATTCTAATCTTTGTATTCAAGTGATGAGTAATACATAAGGTGGTGCGCTGTACCACCCCGCACTACCCTGGATCTGGATACGTCACTGGTCATTCACAATATTATACTTACCAAATACCAACCCATTGTAACTGTTTCCTGGAAATTTTCCTCGAAATAGTGTAGAAATAATTAAATTTCAAGGCCGTTCTATAGAGGAGGTGACAGTGTTTGCTCATTAGATATTCGTTTATTAACTGTGTTAGATTCTATTTTGATGTCAAACTTCAATCTGTTGAATCTTTACATTTGAACTACGGTCAACTTCCGTTATACCGAAGCTCAAGGGACTGCGATAATACTTCGATAAAAGCGGAGTACGGTGTGACCGATGAAATTTATTTTACTTAGAAGGTTTGGAGCCATATTGGTGGTATTACAGGAATTCAGTAAAAGTATTTCCATATATTCGAGTCGGAGTTGACTGTTCTTGTATATGATAATCCACAGCGGTTCTAAACCTGAGGTACACAGGATCTCAATTTGTATCCCTTAGAATGTGCAAAATTAGTGTTCCTTCTTATGAGTAGAGACCTGATTAATATTGAGTTATAGTGGTTATCACTTATAAGAACACCTGTCAGTCAGTTTGTAGTTTGGGGGAATTATTATTTAGGCGCAGATTTGTGGTACTGTAATAATTATTAAGATAAAAGAGTGAAATATGATAATTTAATTACAAGACGAGAAGAATAAAAGAATGTAGAAAGAGTATATAGGAAAGTCTTGAAGAGTATAATATATAAGTAAACACACAAATTCACATAGCTACTATCATCTGTATTGGTATATAGATTAGATGATAAAATATCTGAAGACAATTCTCAGCATTATGACACACTACTATAACTCTATTCTGATTGTCTACTGTAACTGCTAATGGGCTGCTAGACACAGGAATCTTGTGAACAAACTTGAATTCAGGATTGAATATAGAAATAGCGTCAGAAGAATAATGTGCAATTAGGATGAAGTCAGAATTGTTAATAAAGAAAGACAATGGTTTTATGACTTGATTTCCTTTTCCTCGAGAAATAATACTCTTCTGGAGTATGAAGTTACGATTGGAGAGATGGATACAAGGATTTGATCCATCTAACACATAAATGTATTCTTCAGAGACATTTACATTCAGAGGCTCTTTGAGTGCATTGATACCGAATTTAGTTTTGTAACACAAGTATTTGGTAAGTATTTGTACACGATTGTTATAACGGTCACAGATATAAATATCTTCATTTGAATGATCAATTCTTAGACCCCAAGGATAGTAAAATTCAAGTTGTCCATCTCCCTGTTCACCAACTTTGAAAATGAACTTTCCATAAATAGACAAACATTTCGGGTAATTCATCGCTCCTTCACCTGTACTATCTCCGAATTTGAATAAATACTCAGCAGTACTGTCAAATACTTTAATACAGTTATTACCATGATCTGCTATATAAATATTTCCCGTCTGGTTAACTACAGTAACACCCCATGGATTGTAAAGTTGTTCATTTCCGGTTCCTAGCTCATAAACACTCACTAGAGGTTGACTCTTGTTTGTATAATCAATTCCACTTCTCACAAACTTCCCTAACTTCTTTACTCCATCTAACAATTTGTTGTTTTCACAAGTGAAACTAACCATTCTAGGTTGTTTAGGGAACTCAATTGATTCAAGTTCAGTGTCTAATCGAGTAATGATATCTTCATGTACACATTTTATAGGAGAAGTGAGTATCTCACTTTGATTGAAACTTTTGTATTTTTCTAGGGCAATCTTCTTTTCACTCAGTTTTATCAATTCACTTTTATAAGAGCGATAACAATCCACAATTGTACCTAACTCTCTCAATAATTTACTCTCTTTCCTTTAGACTGTTGATTAACTCGAAGAATGTACTTTTAATCTTCTCTCTCACTCGATTTACTTCTAACTCGCAGTTATCTTCTCCAGGTTGTGGTAATATAGGATTAGCTGTAGCCATTATTATTGCTATATAATTCATATCATTCAAATATATATAAGATCATACAGGGAATCAAATTACACAAACTAGACACGTACTAACCAAATACATCCGGGAAAATGTGTGATTTTATGACAACAAAAAGGAGCTAATATCTACTTTTTGGTGCGGGTATTGGTTAAAAGGAGCAGTAATTTCAGTGTTCCTTTTCTTATGAATGTAACACTTCGGGCGTGATCGGTTAAGGATTCTAATTGTAAAATTTTATGTACGTATTTGCTAGGGAAAATCCATATACAAGTACAGTGGACCCTCTCTAATCCGAACATTGTTAATTCGAACGCTGTAAATTCTTTGGGGTGGGATAATAATTCTTACATCTCATTAATTATAGAAGTAACACTGATTAAGACCATATTTGTACAATTTTAGACTTCGACATAAGTCAGTACTTAGATATATCCGTGTTGTGTATAACGGGGGTTGACTGTATTAGCAAGCGAAATTCGTGTAAAATATGATTTGCTACTTCAGCAAACTTCCACAAACGTGGTGTCATGGATGCCGAAAATATTACTACGTTTCCACTTTGTGGAGGATCATTTGTATGGTGTTATGAATTCGTTCTACTACTTTTACTCCGTTAACAAAATATAAACACAACAATTTAATTACTATATATTTATTATATTATCATCACAACAAACACAAATAATATCAAAATTACAATTAACAACTATTCCTGTAGGATTATTGCATTTAATTTTGTGTATCAGCTGTCCATCTTTAGTAAATATCTGAATTGATTTCCCCCAATTATCGCTAATTATAATATCATACAAATCAAACAAACACATAAAAAACTTCTCCATTTTCTAATTTTATGAACTTTTCAACAAATCACCTGATTTAGAGAATGTATGAATATTATTGATCTCATTTTTAAACTATGTTAGCTTTCCTCAAGAGTATAAAAACCTCTCGTGAAAGCAAGAGAGTAAACACTAATTTTGACGGCACTCATGAACAACAATGCTCGAGATACACCCATTCAAATTTGTGACCAATTTCCCAAAACCACTGGCGAATCAGTTGGAAGTGTTCTGAGCCAAATGGTCCCCCTAGATATTTGGCCCGTGGGGACCATTTGGCTTCATCTCTAATAACTATATTACTTCTAACTTTTTGCATCCGAGGTACCATTTTATAGATTTTATAGATTTTTGGATCAAATGGTCCCCACTAACATTTTTGCAATGTTTACAGTTTCAATATTGTAAGGTTATATTTCGGATAATGTAAATCTAGTGATGCAGCGGTCCGGTAATTTCATGGACCAGACAGAACCGTCCTTAATTTTTCTCCACGTTTGTTAGATTTCAAGATAGAGAAATCTGGAAGTTTTGATTAAAATTTGTAATAAAGTTTGTAAGCCAATTAACTGAAGTGATCAATAATTATGAGACAAACTATAATGTCATTTAATACAATTGATGAAATGTATAATACTTTAATTAATTATCATTTCCATTGACTAATTTTAGGGAGCAATCATCCGATGGGCAAACAATTATTGCAATAAATGAAATAATCAGTAATTAGTAACATAATTATTGTACACAGATTGCGCTATTTATGTTCATCTTTAGGCTTATACTATATCCAAACTTTTCTATAACCATCCATAAGCATCAATAAACTCCCTCTTTCCAAATCGATTAACATTCCAATATCCCAGAATGGCTTTTAAGATATCACACCCCTCCCAAATGGATACAACAGTGATTGACCAAGAGATACTTGACCTTGCTGATTTGCCCCCTGGCGATATCAAACAAGTCGAGCTGCAGGACGGATATAAAGTTCTGCTCATTAACAATGAAGGGATAATCTCTGCTCTTGCTAATACGTGTACCCATTACGGAGCCCCGCTTATAAACGGTGATAAGATTGGTAATACTATTCGGTGTCCTTGGCATGGAGCATGCTTCAACACAATAACAGGAGATATTGAAGAATTCCCCGGCCTGGATAGTTTAAAGAAATACGATACTACTCTCGCTAACGGTAAGATAAGGGTACGAGCTAATGTATCAGACCTCACGCAAAAGAAACGTACTAAAGGAATGGTAAAATTTTCAGAGAAAAATACTAATGTCGTGCTTCTGATTGGCGGCGGACCTGCTTCTACTGTATGTGCTGAGACTCTACGTCAAGAGGGATATGACGGGAAGATCCTCATGGCCTGTAAGGAAAGGTTTCTCCCCTACGATCGTCCCAAAGGTTCGAAAGCTATGGACACACCTCCTGAAATAATATCTCTACGAAAGAATGAGTTTTATGAAGATAACGGAATACAAGTATTGCTTGGTAAAGAAGTTATAAGCATTGATATTGAGAAGAAACAAGCCGAGTTCCAAGATGGGTCCAGACAGACATACGATCAGCTGCTTCTAGCAACTGGCGCTGAATGTCGGACACTTCCAATCCCTGGAAATGATCTCACAGGTTTGTACACCCTGCGAACCATGGATGAGGCCAATGCTATATTCGCAGCAGCTAAAGATAAGACCGTAGCGATCATTGGTGCTTCTTTCATTGGGATGGAAGTAAGCTCTTGTCTTGTTAAAATAGCAAAATCAGTGACTTGCATTGGAAACGCATCTCATCCATTCCCTGTCCTAGGGAAGGAGGTAGGAATGGGGCTAAAGGAATTCTCTTTGCAGCATGGTGTTAAGTTTGAGTTGGGTGTGAGGGTAGAAGCATTCATTGGGGAGGAGGGAGAGCTGAAAGGTGTGAAACTTTCTGAAGGTAAAGTGATCCCTTGTGACATTGCAGTGGTTGCAGTAGGTGTCAGACCGAGTACTGACTTCCTGATTGGTTCTGGTATAAATCTTAACAAAGATGGATCAATATCCACAAATGAATTCCTCGCAGTTAAACCAGACATATTTGCTGCTGGAGATATTGCAATGTTTCCTAGCCCGTTTGGTCACGGAGAATCTGTGCGTATTGAGCATTGGCAGATTGCACTTAATCACGGACGTGTGGTCGCTATGAATATCCTCAAAAGGCAAACACCAGTTGATACAGTCCCCTATTTCTGGACAGTCTTGTTTGGTAAAAGTGTGCGTTACTGCGGTTACTCGAGAGGTTATGATAAATTCGTTTTCGAAGGTTCTATCTCTGAGCTAAAGTTTGTGGGATATTACTTGAGAGAAGGAAAGCTTGTTGCTGTTGTTGGACTAAATTCTGATCCAAAAGTATCCCATTATGCTAACACAATGAAAATAGGACAATTCCCTACACTAGAGGAGCTAAGACAGACAACTACACTTAACGAGTCCTAATACTCAAAAGTTTACTAATTTATATTCTTCACAATTGTTGAGTGATTTCCTATTATTTTACTATCCATATTATGAGAAATTTTCAGCAGGTGTTTTCTTTCTTCGAAATCTCACTTTTTGAATATTTTGCTTTCTCATCACCATCACCATGATGACGTCATATTTTTGGTGGCCGATGTGTTACACCTAACTTCATCAATTGTAACTTTGTAAGTACGAGCCAAAGGCTCGTCGCGAAGCGACGAACTAGGCACATTGCGTCTCGAAGTATCCATAATTCTCCAAATTGATGGCCCTATATTTAGGACAATGGAATTCACAAAACCCCCTTTGTAGCCGTTGAGGGCCAATATCTACTTAGATTTTCAGGTTTGGCTAATTTGTTTACTTTATATTCATAAAAACAACAATAAATTATTATACATTTTGGGGCCAATTGCGTGTAATCCAGATAATCTTTGAGGTTCCAGTGAATCCCGATTACCCGCACTTGACTGTATATATCTAAGTCAATCATTTTACTGAGCCATTATAGTATAGCCGACACCTCTATGTAATGGAGCTGATATGCTTTATTGTATAGAAGCGATCATTATGCGATGTCTAGTTGTAGAATGAACAAAGAAGCGAAAGAACTAAGTATTTTGCATGAGTAAAGACAGATAAATGGTTAAATGCGATCAAAAGCTGCGAGAATTTTCATCCAAAAAAGATATTTCACTAAGAAGTGTGATAAATGGTTGACTCCAGATTTGAACATTTCTAAATGTCTTTACATTATATCGTTGGAATCATGGTCCGATTAAAACACCTTCACAACATAAAATATTCCAGTGAGAGTATAAATACAAGAGAAATAGATTGTAGAACTATATTTATACAAAAAAGATAGGCAATACAGAAATTCATAAATATTAACTTGATATATCAGGATGTATTCTCGTGTGTGCTTATTCTGTATCATTATAACGTTATCTCTTGGATACGGGGCCTCAAAAGCAGGAGTGGAAGAGAGTATCAAAAAATTTTCTGTTAGTTTAGATGTAATAAATCCCCGAGATAGAAACTGTAAATTGCTGTCTAATCATAGTAAATGTGATGTTGACCTATCTGGGGTTGTAGACAGTGCTAGGGTGTCAAGCCTAGATGATGGACTGTGGCTGATAATGACTATAAAAATCGGTGCAGCTAAACAACCATTCAAAGTGAGTTATATATTTATCGTAGTAAATGCAGTATGTCAATAGCTTGCTCTTTCCAGATATAGCTAATATGATTCAAAATATCTATAATATGCCATCTTAGGTGGAGCTAGACACAGGATCAAACCTCCTGTGGGTATTTGGAGATAATTGCTTGGATGATAAAAACGAAGAGTGTAAGGGACATACTAAGTTCGTTCTTGAAAAAGCTACGAAATACAAGGATTTCGAACTTGAATATGAAAGTGGGTATGTAAAAGGTAAAGAAGTCAAAGGTGTTGATGTGCATGTAACAGGCAAAATCACAATAAAGAATCAACTGTTTGGTGCTGCTGGGGATGTTGATGAAGAATATGAAGGTCTTGATGGAGTAATGGGTTAGTTATCGATTTTAAATCATCTGCTTCTTTCAAATGTATTTTCACCTAACAATTTAAATTTTGACATTTCAATTTGTTATCTTTACAAGTATAAACACAACAATAGAAACAGGGATTTTGGGTACTTTCTTGCACTAATTTAACCCTTGAAAGTTATCCTTACAAACTTAAATTGGAAATTTACCAAAGGTGTCAAAAATATGATTAATCGAGGGTGAAAGTGTAAATGAATAATGATTAGGCACAAATGCACGGCATGACCAATTAAATGGATCCCTCATATTAAAATACATTCAAAATGTACTCGATGAATTCATTGAATATTTACGTAGTTGGAAAAGTTACGAGACATCTGTTATTCCAATACAATCTTCAGGTTTGGATATGGATATTACAGATGGATACCCTTCTGTAATATATAACATGATAGCACAGAAACTAATTACGGAGCCAGCCTACTCACTGTATCTAAAAGGGGCAACGACTGCTGTAGATGGAGGAGAGATAACCTTTGGAGGTCGCAATGAGGATCTTGTGGTGGAAGATAGCGGAGTTATGGTTAAAATGATAAAAAGTGATTTCATCTTGGCAAAAATGACAAGTCTTAAGGTAGGAGAAGTGTTTTACTGTAGCAAAGATATAGACAAATGTAGAATAATAGTAGATTCAGGATGTACCTATATCTATGGAACTAAAGCATTTGTAGATGATTTACACAAAGAAATAGGTAAGCAAATTTTGTAATGTCTTTATAAAAACAAGTACGCTTCGCTTGCTTGGACTATCGAATTTTGATATACAGTAGACACCGCTTAGAATCGGCTCACTTGACCAGAAACAGAACCATCCAAATAGTATTAATATACTACTGTTAATCGGGCCAACACCTTTATTCCCCTTAATCTGGTCAAAATGGCGTGGTCCCACATGCAATGTGACGCAATTACGCGGAGTCTATACTTGTAAGATATGTAATTTTGATATTTGTGCGTTTAAATTCGATTCTGCTTTAGTATTAATCATTTAGAATTGGTTAAACCTAACCCTGATGTATGTTTTATTTGTTTGTCTTCTAACTATAGGGGCTGATGAAGAGGATATTGTTGATTGCAAGAAGATAGATTCTTTCCCAACTCTTGAAATAATGTTTGGTCAATCAAAGATCACTTTAGAATCCAAATATTATATCGATGTAGACGAGGATACGTGCACCAGTCTGTTTGAGATAAATGAAGACGATGACTATGAATGGTCATTAGGAGTTCCATTCTTTGTCAAGTATTACATAGAATTCGACTTTACAGATAAGGATGAACATATTTGTTTCTGGAAAAAGAAATAATCTAACTACTATCTGCTCGCTCTATCTTCTAATAACTAATTACTTGTGTAGTATTGTAGGTTCTAGCTATAGTGTAACAATGCTAATGGATACTATAATATTTAGGCAGTAATATATTTATTTAGTGTATTTGCTTTGCTGAATTAGTATATGAATTAAATATCCTAACAAATTCACGAGTCTATCATTTTGAAGCAGAATAGTCTGTAGCTTAATTACGTTAGCCGGTCCTATTTGGATAAATTACCACAAAATCCTGGAGTGGTAAGAAATGTTCAAACTTGTCAATTTAACCTTCCCTTCTAACAGGAATCTTCTAATACGTATAAAATATTTCACAGTCGTTTTCACACAAATTTTGATCTCATGAATAGTATAAACCAATAAACGTTGATTTAACGTCTCTTTATACAATCTATAATTCACATCCACAGAAATATACAATAGAACTAGCGATCGACTGGGGTCGGGGCCCCGGTCGATCCGTAGTTTTACTCATGCAAAATACTTAGTTCTTTCGCTTCTTTGTTCATTCTACAACTAGACATCGCATAATGATTGCTTCTATACAATAAAGCATATCAGCTCCATTACATAGAGGTGTCGGCTATACTATAGTGGCTCAGTAAAATGGTTGACTTAGTATATATACAGTCAAGTGCGGGTAATCCAGATTCACTGGGACCTCAAAGATTATCTGGATTACACGCAATTGGCCCCAACATGTATAATAATGTTATAGAATGATTACTAAGAATTAAAGGGATGCAATTTATGTGCTAAATATTATTTGTCCCGATTAACCGGTGGCTCTGATATGCAGAGTCTATTGTAACACATAGTTTAATCAATTATACAGTGGATCTCACTAAATATATCATAGCTCTCGTGCACGAGAGTTTATGACATTATCCGGGAAAAGCAATTTATCTGCTTAATGTCATACTTCTAGGCGAATGTGACAAATATTCGAGATTTAATAATATTGTTACCCGGAATATGACACAAACCTTTGTGTGACTCCTTCTGGTCCTATACGGTTATTTTGTACAGTGTAAAGAAATTCCTCTGTTCCGACACTAGAGACAAATATACTCCAGCCGTGAACTACGCAATAGAAGGGCTGGAAACTACAATTATGTTCTGGACCAGGGAGAAATATGAAGTGCATTGTAGTTGATTCGAAGTCAATAACTCATGATATTAGCAAATATTTTGAAGCTATCTTCAAGTTTCACAAACAGGAAGTGATAAGTCACACATTTCACAATTAGAAAATACGTCATGTTATCACCTAATAGGCTGATATGTTAGAAAAATGCTATAAAACGAAAAATGTTGATCTTTGATTTCTAAGTTCAATTATGTATTATTTGAAGTATATTTTTGTACAAATATCAAAAATTGTCATTGATGAAGTTGGCTAATTCTTGAGTTACAGGTAAATCATGGGTTGCACTTCTATGTCAATATTTACGTGTAATTCTTCAGTATATTTTTCATTTCATGACTTCGAATCAACAACAATGTACTTCTTATTTATCCATGGTACAGAAAATATTTGTAGTTTCCAGTCCTAATATGACATAGTTCACGATCTAGCATTAATGTAAAATCTCTATGCTTTGTTTAATACTTCTTTAATGAAGAATTACGTATAAAACGTATTGAATAATAACATATTATACGTTCAGTCTACAATTTTTGGTGACGTAATTTCTATTAGGCTAATTTCTGCAATTAATATTTTGCATCAAAACAGTAGTTCTCGAATGGTTTAAGGAGAAATCTCAGATAGTTGACCAAACTATATAATACTTAATAATAACATATTTTAAACAAATCTAACACAATGTTATATCTCCTATTTCGAAGTTAACCTAGACTTGACGTATAACGCGATAATTATACGCGTATTATATAACTTAAATGAAAGAACGAAATCGTTGATATTTTGTACAAGTTCGAATTATTGAATGGAATATATATTATAATACCATTCAGGGGAAATTCGAGTTTTGTTCGAATTTGTGAAAGTTCGAATTAACGGTGATCGACTATATTAATATCTGACAACACAGCCTATATCTACAAATTATTCCAGGCCGAAATGACATCATCTGATTGCATACTTATCAGTCATAGTCAACATACGATAACTCGAACCTCAGGGGAAATTAAACAAACAAGAGGTAGCTAAGCATCCGGGCAACACTCAAGAGCGCCGGGCTTGCTCAAATTCAAAGTGAATCTCTTTACTACAATCCAAAGAGTGGACTATAATGCTGCACGAAATTAAAGGGGTTGGAGAAACATAGCGACCCTCTTGTTATCAAAATCCAGTCCATATGAATTATACAAGATAGGGGCTAAAGTAATTCTTAGGCCACGCAAGTAATATGGGACCAAGACATACATCTAATACATTGAATCAAATCAATTCATCTTCATGTATGCATAATCTAACGCATAATCCCACAATACCTTTTTGTTCAGTTCCACCACATATAGAACAATAGCCACAATAACTGTGACAGGATTGTGGTTGTGTGGTTTAATGGTGTTAGTGGGCTGTAAAGATACGACTTGTCACTTATTCTTCAAACTCTTCATAATCGGGTAAGCTAGGTGCAGTGGAATAGCGTTCGAACTCCGAAGGAATAGTCAATCCGTGTTTCGTAATTAGATTAGATGTTCTCTTGCTACGCAGTAGAAACCCTTCATTTGTTTGGAAATAATTCTCCCACTTTCGATGGTATGCCTCTAGTCCATTTGTTAAATTTGTCTCATATATCAGGGTTTTGAGAACTCTAAGTGCATAGAAAACTTTTGTATATCATTGAAACTATAATTGTATTTAATCACTGCAAGTGGACCTTTGGGTTCCATCACGATGCATATGTATTGTTGGAATGTGAATTGATTCGTGTCATGATTGGATATTTACTCTTCCTTTACATTTAAAACCCAAAGTCTTTGGAAACTTCGTTGATGACACGCCATTGTCTTGTGTAATTATGAAATTGGATGGGTTGGTACACTCTCCATCTTATGCATGTATTTTTGGAATCGACACCATGTTTGGACATCCTTAGGGCATTGCTATATGTATTTCATCAGTATTATCATCGTTGGTAACTATCTACATGGGGAGGCACGTTATCACATGAATGTTTCCAATATTGTGTTTGATTACTAGCGTAGTGCTCCTATTAATAAATACATTTAGCATGTTGTGGGTACATTTTGTAATTTTAATATATTACTTATACTGAGGCTTAAACGCTCCGTAATCAAGGGGAACATTTGCACCAAAATCATTTTACTTTGGCATAAATGGTCCACATACGATTTTAAGCGAAGTCATCAATATTTTAGTACCTTCGACAGCTCATCAATTCTGATGATTATTCTTTATACCAAAATCGTCCAAAATGTTGGTAGCCAAATATTAGATTATCCGCTTGTATCTGTTGATAATTATACTTATTCTTATCAAAACAAGCCAAAACCGTGCAGATTTCTTCTGTGACCATAGATGGTAATTTGTATACTTTGGTATAATTAAAAACAAATAGAAAGCGGTAAATCGCATATACAAATTTTGAGGATCAAATAAAGTCAAAAATTTGATGAATTCCTTGAAGGTAATCAATATTAACAACATCTACAGTAGTCAACTAGTTATGTAGTCTCTCGTATCTATGTAAACTTAAATCAGATACCATAGTAAATATCAGTAAGAATGAAGAATATTGCCAAAACGACACAAGGGTAATTGTCTCATATTAGAAACGAGTTGCTTCGCTTGCTCGCGTTGCGCGGCTTGCGAACACTTTGTGTTCGCATGAGACTCCGCACTTCGTGCCTCAAATTTTACCAAAGTATAAAATTGCAATATTGAATTAATAAATATATACTTCAACAATTTGTTTACTTTATATTCATAAAAACAACAATAAGTTTCCATATGACAAACTTGAAAATGGGAAATTCGGAATCAGCATACCCGATTACCTCAATGTAATTGTGTACTTTACCTATATCGTCAACAGAAAGATGTGTTATTCCCTATACTATATCTGAAAATCAACTTCCCCTATCACTATAATACAAAGTGAACAAACAAACAAACACACCCACCCAATAATTGAGATATAATACTATAGATTTAAACATCAAATGTTCATTTCTTCAAAGGTAAACATTGATATTCGATGTAAAACAAAATAAAAAATAAAAAATAAAAATTGTGTTCAAAACAACAATTAGATAATATATAAATATCTACGTCAGTTTCTGAATGTATTTGAGAGTTGGATCCCAATTATCAGATTTCCCTCTTGAATTGTATTCCTTTTCATAATCTAGTGCTGCTCTACCATTTTCAGACAAGAAATTTTCAACAGCCCTTCCTGTAAAATACTGCTCCAATTCTCTCTTCTCATCCATTGTTATATACCTTGGTTGAATGTCTACTCTTTCTTTGGTCCAAGAAAATGCCCATAAGATTGTGGTTGTGTGTTTCAAAACTTCTCTTACAGGTGCAATTTGAAAATTCACACGATTTCCAGCAAAAGCAAAATTTATTTTTCCATTTTTGTGTTCCAAATGGACTCGGAAATACTCAGCATCTCCAGAAGAACGGTCCAAGTTGAAATAGTTGGTGGGAGCAAGATTACTATGATCTTGAAACTTTGCGAGTTTTAGCAACGCTATCACATCAGGGGTGAGTTTGTATATTATTCGCAGCTGCTCAACATAACTATCCCATTCATTTACCTCCACGCCGTATCCAACTGCAGAATATCTGTTCTCTTGGATCCGAGTCAGCTCAAGGTTGGGTCGCTTTGTAATTGGTCCTAAAATAATCAATACTAATAAAACGCAATAAATCTGTAAGTATATATCTATAATAATAAATCTCAATTGTTGTTTGTTTGTCCGTAGTCAAGGAAAGGATTTACGCTATGCAATTTTGAAATTGTCGCATAATTATGTATTTATTCTGTTTATCAAGGAAGTAAATAGAATTCAATAAAACTTCACTAAATATATCGAACATGTGAATCCGATTTTCACACTTTTGGATTAATCATATATAAATGTATTGTTGTTTTTATGAATATAAAGTAAACAAATTTCAAAAACCGAGGTAGAATCATACTTTTCGTGACTATGCTGGTATACTTGAGTATGCTGAGTCTGAATATTGTAAATAACATCAATATTATTAAATCTCAATTGTTGTTTGCCTGTTGTTTGTCCGTTGAATACCTCGAGCCGCAATGCGACGAACCAAAGGCTCATATATATATGTTTGTATGTCCAGGATTGATTGAAGAAACTGGAAGACCCCAGGCTGATTTTGTATACAAAGGTATTTTGGGCCTGGCTCGGACAAGCTCGAGCCTTGGGCAAAAATTCATTCCGATGACAAAATTATGACGTCCTTGTCACCTTATTGGATTTTCGAAAAATCACATTATTAACCACTGCTCAGCCAATAATATGAATTCCGGGTATTATAAGACGTACAAATATAATCGAGCCCTGCCCTGATGTACGTAATACGAAAGTCTACTGCATGTACTCATGTGTGATAAAATGATAACAGGCTGTGGTACATTAATAAATTTCTGGGTTACCCTGTTCCCATGTCAATAATTATGCAACAGTGTAGCATATTTTATAGACAGATCTTAGCAACGGATGAAGTATATGCGTACTTAAAGCTAAATTAAATTTTAAAAAGGATTTGACTCAAACATTAAATCAAATCAAATCAAATCAAATCAAATCAAATCAAATCAAATCAAATTCCATTTAAAATGCATCAAATCCATCCAAATTAAATCCAACTCAAAACAAATCCACAACTCTGACACAAAGTGCCGAGATTACTAACCAAAAGCGACATAGCATCTTAGGTATCACCACAGAAGGCCATTGAATTGAATTTGGATGGACCATGGATAATAAAATCTTAAAATTTTAACTATTCTGTGAATTCAAGGCGCATAGTGCCGAGTATATTCTGTCGCGTAACGACCAATAAAACTATATAGTTTAGTTGTTTAGTAATTTAGCTAACCAGGAGACTTAAGCTGTAGTGCAGCGACCTAGCAAGCGAAGTGGGCCAGTATACATATTTATAGACAATGTGTGATAAAGCCTGGGAGACCAGGCTCTCACAAATCAGTGTTTAATCCAATTTCTTAGGGCCAAAATATATATACGAGCCCACCGCTTGTATATCCCTTGCGCACACTTTGTGTTTGCATGGGACTCATTCGTGCTTCAAATTTAGCAGAGTAAAAAATTGGAATATTGAATTAATAAATTAATATTTCAACTATTTGTTTACATTATATACATAAACAACAATAAATTACAAAAGAGGAACTTGAAAATGCGAACTTCGGGATTCAGCGTACTTGATTCTCCATATATTTCAGTGGGGCCGGCCGACTGAGCTGTAGCAACTCATTTTGAGATGGAAAAATCAACTAGTTGTATTGAATCAGTTGGTTGTAGTTAAATGAATCAATTAGTCATTGACTGAATGGGTTCGAATGAGTTAATAACACAAATCAGGCCTGGAGCATGGCTTTTAAATGGCAAGTAGGTAGTTATTTACCACAAGAATGGGAAGCATCCAGGGAAATGATGTACCAGTTTATTTTGCTTTAGCAGTACTTGCAAAAACTCAGTGAAAATGTGTTAAATCTCATTATGTCCAGTTTGAATCTTGAATTTACATTGGGTTGATAACAGGAATGCTCCACGGACCTCTGTATGCCTAGAACTATACATATTCGACCCAGGAGCATAGTCACTCGACTTTATAATACCTCATTAATTAGCCAAATTCATAAGCTTCGGCAATCGAGAAGGCTCAATTGAATTAGATAGAATATATGCTAATATACAGTAACACTTATACCTTCATAATGAGCTAAGTCTGTACTTTCAGAAGAATCCGATTGTCCAACAAACCTCCTCACTAGATTTGTCTTTTCATAAGGTGTGGGTGTGGATAACCAAAAATAAAAAGATAATCCATAATACAGCAAGATCAAAAGTAAAACACACTCAAATATGAATTTTATCAGCTGTATCAGAGCTAATATGTATTTCCGTAAATGAGAGAATAGCATTGTTTCTTCTAAAGAGATATATGCTAATTATAAAATAATAACTATAGGTCAGTCATCTTCATCTATGTTCCATAACCCAAAAAAGATTCATTAAACAATACGAGCCTTTGGCTCGTCGCTCCGCGATGAATTCGGTGCATTGCGCCTCGAGGTATACATTATTCTCCAAAGTGACAGCCCCTTTAAGTATTATAATATATATATATTTAGAACAATGTAATTCACAAATATACGTGTGACATATATATTATTGACTAATTTTGTGAGATCAACCCCCTTTGAAGCGGTGAGAGCAAATAGCTACATAAATTTGAAGATTTTGCTAATTTGTTTCCTTTATAGTCATAAAAACAACAATAAATTTACATATGATTAATCCAAAAGTGTGAAATCGGATTCAACATGTTCGATATATTTTGTAAAGTTTATTGAATTCAATTTACTTCCTTGATAAACACGATAATTAGATAGTTATGAGACAATTTCAAAATTGCATACCGTAAATCATTTCCTTGACAACGAACAAACAAACAACAATGTGATTTAATAATATAGATTTTTGACCCAGTACCCCTGAGGGTCCGCAAACAACATATTGCCGCCAATTGTTTAAATATTTGTATAGAATCTATAGAGTGGAACTCGGTTAAATCTGCTAACTTTATATTGCCGCAAAGTGAACAAAGATTTATTAAATGTTGTCTACAATGCCATAATTAGGCTCAGCATATTCGATTACCGCAGTATAGTTGCTGAAAGTATGAATCTACTACGAATTTGAAATTTGCTCACTTTATGTCTCCTAAAAGTAAACAAATATTCACAATATGTTGTTTATCATATACGGAATCAACATACTCGATTACCACAGTACAATGTTGTTTTGTTGTTGTTATGTTATCTAATATTTGGTTCTGGACTTTATGAACTGAACATATTATATGTTTTCTATTTGGAACCGTGACAGATACACACAAATTGAGATTTAACAATATAGATGCGTCTTAAAGATTATGGCAGTATCATGCTGCTATGGTTAAGATTATGAGGTTATGTACTCGAGGGGCCGTAGGCCCGAGTGCGGACACAGAGTGTTTGCAACCCAGAGATTGTGTTTCTTGTATCATAATTATCCTTAAAGATTAATCTAGAATAAAGTTGACAGATAATTAATTGACTTAAATATGTGAATAGAATACTATATATATATATATACATACATATATACACTGTTATGGTTAATATTTTGATGCTGTGGCGTAGTGAAGTTGTGATTTTGACCCGCTTCCCTCCTCTGTAACGTTTTTTCGCAGTTTTGTAATACAAAAAAGGGGCTGCCACGTTTGAACGACCCCCTTTGTAAGTCAAAAATTTGACCGCATTCCTTAACCTTTTTGCAATACTAGTAATAGTGCTTTAACAATGCTATCCCTGCTATCCCTGCTATCCCTGCTATCCCTGCTATCCCTGCTATCCCTGTTATCCCTGCTATCCCTGTTATCCCTGCTATCCCTGCTATCCCTGTTATCCCTGCTATCCCTGCTATCCCTGCTATCCCTGCTATCCCTGCTATCCCTGCTATCCCTGCTATCCCTGGCCATCTAGGTAAGTTTACATAATCTTACGAAGACTATATATTTAGTAGACTATCATATTGTTTATTAATTTCTATATTCCTACGAACACTAGGTCGTGGTTCCTCACCTTTTTTACACCCGCTGACACCTGTCATTATCCATAATGACTCTTTTTTGGTGTCACGGAGCATAGATGAAGATGACTGACCTATACTTTTTATTTATAATTAGCATATATCTCTTTTGAAGAAACAATGCTACTTTCTGATTTACAGAAATACATATTGGCTCTGATAAAATTCCTTTTTGCGTGTGTTTTACTTTTGATCTTGCTGTATTATGGATTATCTTATTTATTTTGTTTATCCACAACCACAGCTTACGAAAAGATAAATCTATTGAGGAGGTTAATTGGACAATCAGATTTTTCTGAAAGTACAGACTTAGCTCATCGTGAAGGTATGTGTGTATAAGCCAAATTTCCTATCTAATTCAATTGAGCCTTTTCGATTTCCGAAGGCTTATGAATTAGCTAATTAATGGGGTGTGATGAGTTTTAATACAGTTTCACTGAGTTTTTGCAAGTACTGCTGAAGCAAAATATACTGGTACATCATTTCTCTAGATTCTTCTCATTCTTATTTCAAATATCTACCTACTTGCCATTAAAAAGCCATGCGTCCGGCCTTGATTTGTGTTGTTAACTCATTCAACTCATTCAATAACCTTAGGTAATTTTGCCAACTCAAAACGAGTTGATACAGCCCGGGGGAGCCAGGGAGGTCTGACCCCAGTAGGCCTCCAAAAATTATTGAATAGATTGACTCTACCAAGGGATAGTGGAAAACTGGATAGATTTCAGAGACTTTGCCCTCCTAAAATTCCACCAGGCCCCCTCAAAAATCCTGTTGCTGCTAAGCCCATGGGCCTCACCCTCAAATTCCTGTCGCATAACAGGCCCCGCGGCATTGCCACAGGTAAACATTTTTGGCAATACCTTATGCTCATACTATTACAATACAGCATTACATTGTACAGTGTACTATAATATGTTTATCGTTAAAATCGTCAAAATGAATCGAGTGATTGAATTAACTAAAACAAAATAGTAAGAACTATTATGGACAAATATATTTTAGTATTTCATTAAGAAGTAAGTGATTATATACAATCTCGTATTTACCTCATTTGCTTTTGCCAATAAACTTTGAAGCTATTTTTGCTATCATGCAGAGTAACCTTTAATAGCTGCACCAGACACATCGCTTCATTCAAATCAATGTCTTGAGCCTGTAATAGTTTTGTTCAAGATATAAGTATACCCTGGGATGCTATTTAAAGATTCATTAATGAATTTGAATTCTAAGTTCCATCACGATATGAGCGTTCTAGCCCTTGCGATACGTTGTCTAATACCATCAGCAGTTAGGTTGATCAATGTTTCCCATAGCTTAGTCAATATAAGGCCTAACAGTAATAGTACCAGGGATGCAGTATTAGCTAAGAGCATCTATATACATGGTTCTTTAGTGTAGAAAAGGTGCATTTTTGCCTAAATAAATGTATTGCATATTTGTAGAACACGAGCCTTTGGCTCGTTGCTTCGCATTGCGCCTCGAGGTATTCGACGGCCAAACAAACAGACAAACAACAACTGAGATTCAATAATATTGATGTTGTTTACGATATTCAGACTCAGCATAGTCGTTGAAACTATGATACTACCTCGGTTTTGAAATTTGTTTACTTTATGTACCTAAAAGTAAACAAATATTCACAATATGTTGTTTACAATATCATATTCAGACTCATCATACTCGATTACCCCAGGATAGTCGTTGAAAGTATGATTCTACCTCAACTTCGAAATTTGTTTACTTTATATTTATGAAAACAACAATAAATTTACATATGATTAATCCAAAATTGTCAAAATCGGATTCAGCATGTTCGATATATTTAGTGAAGTTTTATTGAATTCTATTTACTTCCTTGATAAACACAATAAATACATAGTTATGAGACAATTTCAAAATTGGATACCGTAAATCCTTTCCTTGACAACGGACAAACAAACAATAATTGAGATTTAATATTATACATTTTACATTTTACACCAATAAATGCTAAAACTTTTCAGGATGCGTCAAAATATTTGTCTCGTAAGCATCTATTTAGCAAAATATGTCATTCTTCGATGCCTCGTAGAACCTTCAATATTGCATTTATCAACTCAAAGTGAATAAATGAAATGATCTATAGATGGTTTTATACAAAATGTCAAAGATTTGTCATTCAAAAGTTGGCTCGTTGTTGATTTACGGTAGAAACCATGGATGACGAAGTTTTATGAATATTCAATTATAACTCGAGAATCATTAAAATTATGGTAAAATCAGACTAGTCAATTTATACTATTTACCCTGTGTAATACATTTTGATACGATATATCGCACCAATGTGACGATGCCCATATACGCTCATTTTCAAGATTCCGCAATACTCTTCAATTATTTCATACCAAATGTATCACAAGGGTAAGGGAATTCGGTAGGGGAAAATCGGTTTATTAGTATAAATTGGCTATTCTGATTTTAACATAATTTTACGATTCTTCAGTTATAATTGAATATTCATAAAAATTCTTCATCCATGGCCTCTACCGTAACTCAACAACGAGCCAACCTTTGAATGACTAATTCTTGACATAAATATAAAACACAAACTGTTTATGAATGTATGTCCTCACATCTCCGAGATTACTGAACCGATTTTGACAGAATTTTGCATGCCGCCTGGGAGTCACCCTGGCACCCTGACTAAAAAATAATTAAGAAATGGATTATTTTATCAAACCATATGTTATTCTTCAACATCTCTACCCTGCAATTCACAGTGGGTATTCGCTTCCAGTAGGGGAAATTTCATATTTAAATCTTGTCAATATATATATATTGAGAACGATTAGAGATATGTAGGTGTATCTAAATCTTCAATTGCATTTTATCTGAATCCACTTTCATGAGTGTTGTAGTATCTCAAAGTCTCACCAACTGGATTTATTTCTAATCTTTCTTTTACAACTCAAAACAAATTTCGGCGAAATTTAATTAATTTTCTATTATTTAAACTTTGTGATGATACAGCATAATTATGGGTTATATAAAATGAATAATGCGAACATATTTTGTTGTGAACAAGACTTTCTCGCAATTTCTCGCACTTTTCAGGATATTATCCGCATGACACAAAACTATTGTATAAATATTTGTTCAGCGAAGTTCAGCGAAATATTAATAATACCAACATTCCATTCTATACTTTTCGTTACTATGGTATGTCAGGCTAGATGTTACTATGTTGATGTAATGTCTAACTCAACTATTATTCACAAGTCCACTTTCATTCTCGAAGTCAGTTGACCCGAGTTCGTCAATTTGTGGATTCAAGAAATTCATTAGGGTAGTGAAACTTTAAAGGTTATCATTTTGAGATAGCAATGTGATTGGCTGGTTGGAGAATCTAAAATTTGAGTATTGATTAGATCAGATAAATTTCCTTGACAATCTTTCAATTCAAGAGGAGAAACTATAAACAAGAGAAAATGTGAACGATCACCAGTTGTTTGAGATCTAAGATTAGTTCACTGTGACTTCCCGACCCATCTACACCATGTTTAACCATAAAGTTGAGCGGCTACATCAGGGGTTCTTCAATATATTGTATAGAGTGCGATGATACGTCTCAAGAGATTTACAAGGTGGTCAATGTAGTTAAATGTTACTCCAATTGGATTTGATACTGATTGGTAATATTGGAATGGAGGAATTAGAGTTGTACGAAAATCACGAATTTTAGGCCAACTGGCTAACTTTTGACTGAAGTTTCAGTCTTGTAATATAGTCCTGACGTTTAAGAACTATTTGTTCAAGATTATTTCGGATAGATCGTGGTGCATCGTTTATCTAAGCCGAGTACACCTCAAATGGTGGTTCTTCACATCTTTTGAGAACGTTGGTAATTGTGAGTCTATTCAAGTTTTTCTCCAATTATTCTACTTGCCAAATTGACATCTACTATAGCATTTCGATGGCCCTGTTTAGTATCCAGAAATATTTAATTTATTTCATTTTACAGCTTTATATGACTATAAATTATGTGTAATAATTTGATATATACTGATTTAGGGTTTAATATATATTTATTTTTGTAGTTGACATAATATATCACATTCCTATACAACATACCCGAATCATAATATTATGCTTCAAACAAGATTTGGATACAATTCTTCAATAACTAATCCGTTGCTTAGTTACAGTATTCGTTATCGAAACAAGATACTATTATGAATATCCTATATAGTCCTGAATTATAAGAAACAAAATAAAATTGAATATTTTTGGAAATTAAATATGACGTCATAATTTTTAAATACTAACTCATTCTCAAAATCTGACATTCCAAAAAATTGCCTTTAGTTAAAACCTCAGGCGAAAATGATGAGAATTGTTGAAGTTATAGCCTACTGGAAATTTTTACCCAAAATAACCCACTGTGCAAATTGATGTATTTTATTCCATTTTATAATTGACCAATCAAGTTATACTTATTATTACCAAAATATGACAACATACTTGCTATGGAATGTGATTGAAAGTGTAATACTACAGTTGATTCATAATTTATTGTAATTAATACACAATAACTAAATTTGAACTGATCCATTGGAATCCTTAACTCGCTCTCCTAGAAACACCTGATATAAACACAACGGGGGAAATGTTTGGAGGAAGAAGCTTCACCCATTATTGGGGTGGAATAGTCCAGTTCCCGAATTTGAGATAATCCATACATGGTACATTGATTGTAGTTTGCAGTACTATAGATTAAGTCCTATGGTTGGGTATGAAGGACAATTGTGTATTCGAGTCGATCAAAATATTATCACATATCAGGCCCGACGGCAAGGATTTTGAAGTGTTCCGGTTAAACTTAGTACCATTACAAAGTGGTCCAGTTGAATCTCACTTCTCATAGAAACAGTATTAGCAGCCCCATCAAGTGGCCGGTTAAAAAGCGCCAGCCCTGCATATGTTATATAATTAAGGCGCAGGGAAATTTCCGCAACTGAAGGCATAAGACGGCACGTGCCCGAGCCATACAGGCCGGAGTCTAAAATATTGTGCCGCACCCTAAAAAGATACTAACTACCCCTCTGCCCAGTCGTCCTGGCCCCACTAACTATTTATACTCTTATAACCGGAATAAAGTAATCAGAAAAGTATTAGAACAGTTTTCCATAGCATAGAGGTTATACCCTACATGTTCTTATAACAGGCATCCACATACTAGTTGCAACTTTTGTAAAAATCAATTCTTCAGATTTCTATAAGATCAGTTGAATTTAGCTAGTTTTTGGAATGAAATGATGGAATATAGTTTATCTACCCAGCATAATGGCGTAATAATAATTTCGTTATGAATCATTGTAATTAATAATAACTTCCTCGGAAAAAATTTTGAAGGTAAAATTAGAAAACGACCGAGAGGTTTTAGTCCCAGTCCCGGTCTTGGTGAATATTGATGTTTCCCTGGGAATCCTAACCGGGAATGGACAACTAAAAGTTGTTAATTGAATTATTGAAGATTTGTAAAAATTCTAAAAATAGACTTTCATTTAAGTATTGTAGGTACTCCGCACAGTATTTATGAAATGGAAGGTGATATTAATATCAAATTTTTCTTTCAAGTAGAAGTAAATCCTATATAACTAACACCTATTTTACACTCGCTGACCCCTGCCATTTTTTTGGGGTCAAGGAAACTAGGTGAAGATGACTGACCTATAGTTATTATTTTATAATTTGCATATATCTTTTTAGAAGAAACATTTCTATTTTCTCATTTACAGAAATACAACTTACCTCTGATACAGCTGATAAAATTCATGTTTGAGTGTGTTATACTTTTAATCTTGCTGTATTATGGATTATCTTTTTATTTTTGGTTATTCACACCCAAACCAACACCTACACCCAAACCAACACCTACACCAATACCCACACCTAAAGAAAAGACAAATCTAGTGAGTAGGTTTGTTAGAATATCGGATTCTTCTGAAAGTACAGACTTATCTCATTATAAAGGTATGAGTGTATATTAGCCATTTATCCTATCTAATTCAATTGAGCCTTCTCGAAGGCTTATGAATTTAGCTAATTAATGAAGTATAATGAGTTTTAACACATTTTTACTGAGTTTTTGCAAGTATTGCCGTTGCATAATATATATATTTTGGATCCTGGATTGATTGAATACCTCAATATTCGCAAAGAATATTGCGCAGTCATCAATAATACCACATATGGTCATTTTCAAGATTACGTCATAATTGTCAGAAATATAATATCAAAATATATTATTAGGGTATGGGAAGTCGGGTATATATTATATGTGTGTAAGTTGGTTTGGCTGTAACATTGAAGGATGTCAAGTTATGGATGAATATTGGCCCAAATATACCACCCAATGGTCACTACTATAACTCTGAAACTCGCTAACTTTATCATGAAAATTTTTGATATTTTGTGTCGCAGCAATCGTTAGATCCCATGGTATCATTTTTGAAACAATAAATTTACTAATTAACTCATTATAGCATTTTTTGACATAATTTCCAACTAAGCAAGCAGATGAAGTCATTTCGGTCAGGAAATACTTTGTATATATAGAATTTGTTTATTGTCAAATATCAATAATACATTTATTCGGGTCACAATGTACCATTTTAATTTATGTATTCAATCAATCAAGGGTCCAAATTTTTCTGTGACCACCATTGCCTTGGTGTATACCTAGAGGCTTGCTCTCATAGATATATAGGGGTAATCAACTACACTGGATCCCATTTTCGCATTATCAAGATACTCATACGTTGTAAATTTATTGTTGTTTTTACGGATATAAAGTAAATAAATAGTTGAAATCTTAAAATATTCGCACATAGAGACTTGCTCTTAACGGTTATAGATGGGTATCATGAGAAAGTGGATTAAACACTGATTTATGAGAGCCTGGTGTCCCAGGCTCTATCACACATTGCCTATTAATATGTATATTAGTTATCTGTATAGAATATAAGTCATTAGACTAGTATAGTCTGCCACCGGATATTGTATTAGCCCTCTTTTACTTAACTCACTACGATCTTGCATTCCCCTCTGCCACTGTAAGGCGCTTCAATTTTGAATTTGAGCCGGATGCGGCAGGCCATGTTGTCATTATACTTATTCAAATATGCGTATTCGTTGTTATTATTTCACAGGGAATATTCGTTTTATTTTAGGATCAAAGCGACCCAACCTTGAGCTGACTCAGATCCATGAGAACAGATATTCTGCAGTTGGATACGGCGGGAGGTAAATGAATGGGATAGTTATCTTGAGCAGCTGCGAATAATATACAAACTAACCCCAGATGTGATAGCGTTGCTAAAACTCGCAAGGTTTCGAGATCATATTAATCCTGCTGCTACCAACTCTTTCAACTTGGATGAATCTTCCGGAGATACTGAGTATTTCCGAGTTTATTTGGAACACAAAAATGGAAAAATAAATTTTGCTTTCGCTGGAAATCGTGTGAATTTTCAAATTGCACCTGTAAGAGAAGTTTTGAAACACACAACCACAATCTTGTGGGTATTTTCTTGGACCAACGAAAGAGTAGACATTCAACCAAAGTATATAACAATGGATGAGAAGGAAGAATTGGAGCAGTATTTTACAGGAAGGGCTGTTGAATATTTCGTGTCTGAAAATGGTAAAGCAGCACTAGATTATGAAAAAGAATACAATTCAAGAGGGAAATCTGATAATTGGTATCCAACTCTCAAATAAATTCAGGAACTGACGTAGATATTTTATATATTATCGAATTGTATATTTGTTTGACATCGAATGTCAATTCGATGTCAATCTTTGAAGAAATGAACAATTGATGTATAAATCTATGGTACAAATATTTAAACTCAATTATTGGGTAGGTGGGCGTTTTTGTTTGTTCACTTTGTATTATAATGATAGTGGAAGATGATTTGCGTATATAATATAGGGAATAACATATCCTTCTATTGAGGATATAGGAAAAGTACACAATTACATTGGGGGGTAATCGAGTATGCTGATTCTAATTTTCATACTTTCTAATCATATATGTAAATATATTTGCTGTTTTTATGAATAGTAAGTAAACAAATAGTTGAAATCTCGAAATATGCTTAGAGACTTGCTATTTAGGCTAGAGATGGATAAAGGACGATGAATCCGAGTTTCGCATATGCAAGTTTCTCTTATGTAAATTCTTTACTGTTTTTACGAATATAAAGTAAACAAATTGTTGAAGTATATATATTTATTAATTCAATTTTGCAATTTTATACTTTGGTAAATTCGAGGCACGAAGTGCGGAGTCTCATGCGAACACAAAGTGTTCGCAAGCCGCACAACGCGAGCAAGCGAAGCAACTCGTTTCTAATATGAGACAATTACCATTGTGTCGTTTGGACAATATTCTTCATTCTTACTGATATTTACTATGGTATCCGATTTAAGTTTGCATAGATACGAGAGACTATATAACTAGTTGACTACTGTAGATGTTGTTGAATGTTGATTGCCATCAAGGTGTTCATCAAATTTTAGATTTAATTTGATCCTCAAAATTTGTATATGCGATTCGCCGCTTTCTATTTGCTTTTTATTATACCAATGTATACAAATTTATCATCTATAGTCACCAAAGAAATCTGCACGATTTTAGTTTGTTCTAACAAAAATAAGAAGTATAAATATTAAATATATTAGAAAGGGAACGATTCATTTTAATAAAATGATCAACAGATACAAGCGGATAATCTAACATTTGGCTGCCAACACTTTGGACGATTTGGGTATAAAGAATAATCATCAGAATTGATGAGGTGTCTAAGGTAATCAAATATTGATTACTTCGCTTAAAATCGTATGTGGACCATTTATCCCAAAGTAAAATGATTTTGGTACAAATGTTCCCCTTGATTACGGAGCGTTTAAGCCTCAGTATAAGTAATATATTAAAATTACAAAATGTGCCCACAACATGGTAAATGTATTTATTAATGGGGCACTAGGCTAGTAATCAAACACAATCTTGGAAACATCCATGTGATAACGTGCCTCCTCATGTAGTTAGTTACCAACGATGATAATACTGATGAAATGCATATAGCAATGCCCTAAGGATGGCCAACATGGTGTCGATTCCAAAATACATGCATAAGATGGAGAATATACCAACCCACCATCCAAATTCATAATTACACAAGCCAATGCCGTGTCATCAACGAAGTTTCCAAAGACTTTGGGTTTTAAATGTAAAGGAAGAGTAAATATCTAATCATGACATGAAGTAATTCACATTCCAACAATACATATGCATCGTGATGGAATCCGAAGGTCCACTTGCAGTGATTAAATACAATTATAGTTTCAATGATATACAAAAGTTTTCTATGCACTTAGAGTTCTCAAAACCCCTAATATATGAGACAAATTTAACAAATGGACTAGAGGCATACCATCGAAAGTGGTGAATTATTTCCAAACAAATGAAAGGTTTCTACTGCGTAGCAAGAGAACATCTAATCTAATTACGAAACACGGATTGACTATTCCTTCGGAGTTCGGATGCTATTCCACTGCACCTAGCTTACCCGATTATGAATAGTCTGAAGAATAAGTAACAAGTCGTATCTTTACAACCCGCTAACACCATAAAACCACACAACCACAATCCTGTCACAGTTATTGTGGCTATTGTTCTATATGTGGTGGAAGTGAACAAAAGGGTATTGTGGGATTATGGGTTAGATTATGCATACATGAAGATGAAATTGATTTGATTCAGTGTATTAGATGTATGTCTTGGTCCCATATTACTTGCGTGGCCTAAGAATTACTTTAGCACCTATCTTGTATAATTTCTATGGACTGGATTTTTATAACAAGAGGGTCGCTATATTTCTCCAACCCTTTAATTTCGTGCATTACAGTTCACTCTTTAGCTTGTAGTGAAGAGATTCACTTTGAATTTGAGCAAGCCCGGCGCTCTTGAGTGTTGCCCGGATGCTTAGCTACTTCTTTTGTTTGTTTAATTTCCCTGAGGTTCGAGTTATCGTATGTTGACGGTAACTGATAAGTATGCAATCAGATGACATCATTCGGCCTAGAATAATTTGTAGATATAGACTGTGTTGTCAAATATCAATATAGTCGACCACCGTTAATTCGAACTTTCCGCACTTTGCCAACATTTGTACTAGACTATATCTGCATTTATCTCCAATGAATTACAGATACTACTTAATTATATATTAATTTACTTTCGTTACATTTATATTCCTAAAAACAACAATAAATTTACATATGATTAATCCAAAAGTGTGAAAATCGGATTCAGCATGTTCGATATATTTAGTGAAGTTTTATTGAATTCAATTTACTTCCTTGATAAACACAATAAATACATAGTTATGAGACAATTTCAAAATTGGATACCGTAAACTGGGGCTACTTTGGCCCACTGGGTTTGCTTTAGCCCAAATATCAAAGTTTCAAAGAAACTAGATTAGATTCAGTATTATACTTGAAAATGACTTGCCAAAATTTTAACGAATTTTCAAATATCGGTAGACAATTTCGAAAACAAATACAATATTTATTCGACACGTACGCAAATTTCAATATTTGGGCTAAAGGAAAGCCAGTGGGTCAAAATAGCCCCAGTTTACGGTACCTTAAATCCTTTCCTTGGCAACGGACAGACAAAGAGACAGACAACAATTTCAATTTATTGCCTGAATACTAAAGTTGTAAAAATAAATGATGTATTTTTACTTTTAGAAAGCGGCGTTGTGTGGGCAATTACTTCTTATTATCTTATACAAAAAGGAAGTTATAAATTCTAGGTGACTTTATAACAACAACTAACCTGGGGTCCTACCTATCTCCTGTGGACCCCCTACAATTATTATACTGCTTAGTGTAAGGGGTCCACAGGAGATAGGTAGGATCCCAGCTTTGTTTTTGTTTCGAAAAACTGCTCATAGTATACAGTTTCACACAGGTTCAATGCTGCCCAGGGTTCGAATTTCATGTGTCGAGGAATGTTACCATTTTTCTAGAATGAATTACAGCACGGCTGTAATTATCTCGCATTGAAACACGGGCATGATTATTTTGGTAGGTAATGTCAGGTAATCAGTAGATATAGATTTTCACACTTATTTCACTTATCCATAGTGTTCTAAAGTATGTTAGTGTTCCTGGTCAGAGAGTTATTGTCCTGGCATTATGTGGATTCCCTTTTCTTGTCTATTCAAATAACTATTTTGAATAAATACTGATTCCTTCAGTCTGATTGTCCTACTCAGTGCATTCATTGCTTCAAATTTAGCATTTTCGTGGCTTTTCAGATTAATGTATGATTTCTGAATCCGTTTCTAATTAGCTGCATAAAAATTAATATTTATACATTTCACCATTGTGAGAAAATCTCCTTTTCCCTTTCCTAGTTGGTTGCTTCGTGAATTCAATACTTACATTTCCGTTTATTTCTACTGGTTTTTCTATTCATTGCAGTAACGTTTTAGCATTTCAAAATTTAATTTCCACTACAACTGTTCTATCAACCTATGCATACTAATGTTCTATCATTTCGTTTAGATAAACAATTTGTAATATCAAGTTACGGACTCGATACTACGATCTGTTCAATAGTTAGTAATTGTTAGAATTGAGAGCTGTGAATATATTATATGCTAACAATATCTTGCTCATCATCTCAGTCTAGCTGTAATTAATTTATTACAATAATTACATCAATTGGTCAAATGGCGACAAGTGACCAATTCTTGAAGCATCTGGTAGTTGACAGAGGGACTATAGCAGATGCTGAAAAACAATCACAATGGGCATCTAAGAAACTGGTCTGGGTCCCTCACGCAGAGCAAGGATATGTGACAGGTGGTATCAAAGTGAGTCATGTATTTATTATGCTATATCAAGGCTGGTGTAGCAGGTCCATTGCTTGACCAATTTTGGTAAATATTATTTATATATAGACATATTGGGGACCGGCAATACCCAGTAAATAACAAATTGCTCTGCCAATTCTGGCCTCCAAATTTTGTGATAATTTTGTTACAGTTCCACATAACATTTAATCATGGGATGGCGACTTGACCATTATCTCAGTATGGCGACAGGTAAATCGTAACTCAGTTAGAACAAGTGGAGAGATGAATCTTATAATTTACTAGGGAAATCGAAGAATTTGTCACTGAGATTCGTTGATTTAAGGCCTCCTCACGACTCTTCTCGAATTTCTACACTTGTCTACGGCCCTGCAAATATACCAGTATATAACTAATATTAGTAGACATGAGACTACAAATAAGTAGAAAGTGTATTGAATATGGTAATATAATATTTGGCACAACTTATTAGTGGGAATTGTTTCAGCTCCATCACCCTATATCCAAGCAGGGTTCCCTCCAACTTTCGCTGGGCAGCGCATCTGACGGGGGTGTTGTCAAAATTCCGAGAAATAATTAATCGGATTCGACATGTTCGATATATTTAGTGAAGTTTTATTGAAATCTATTTCCTTCCTTGATAAACACGATAAATACATAGTTATGCGACAATTTCAATTGCATACCGTAAATCTTTTCCTTGACAAACAAACAAACAAACAGACAGACAACAATTGAGATTTAGTAATTTAGATTTATTCAACATAAAATCTAAGCTATTTTGAGTCAGACCCCGACATTTCATTCCAGAGAGGACATATGTTAAGTCAGCTGTTTGAGTTGTTTGAGTCTTGATTACAATGTATTATAGTGTAAATGCCTTGGAATGAATTGTCGGACGACATTCAATAGTACGATAAATATTTCAGGATTTTTATTCGATAATATTCTGTGTCTCCAAATATACAGAATTCCTATTTTCCTATCCCTCAAATTTTAGTTTTAGTTCCATAATGTCGTATGTCTCAATTATTTAATTATTGTGATTATATTTACTTATGTTTAGGGAGATGACGGAGATTTCGTAGAAGTAGAATACGAAGATGGAAAGAGACAGAGATTTAACAAAGATGACATTCAGAAGATGAATCCGCCCAAATATGAGAAAGTAGAAGACATGGCTGAATTAGCTTGTCTGAACGAAGCTAGTGTATTACATAATCTCAGAGACAGATATTATTCAGGCCTTATCTATGTGAGTTATCCATCTTCCTGACTAATAACAAGTTTATGTGACGTATGTTCTCATGCTTAGACATACTCTGGACTATTCTGTGTGGTAGTAAATCCCTACAGGCTATTCCCAATATACACTGACAAGGTTATAGAGATGTATAAGGGAAAGAAGAGACACGAAGTTCCTCCCCATGTCTATGCCATCACAGATTCAGCTTATATGCACATGTTACAAGGTCAGTCCTGACAGTATATTTATGTTGTTAGCAAGCTGAAGCTCTTCTAAGCGACATTAAGAATCCTGAATAATAGCTACGTAGCATCAGATAACTAGATAGTACTTGACGTAATTTGTCAAGCAGAATATCTCTTTAATCTTATCACTTGAATATTGATTATTTTAGATAGAGAAAACCAATCTATTCTGTGTACTGGAGAGTCAGGAGCTGGGAAGACAGAGAATACTAAGAAGGTTATACAATACCTAGCTGTAGTAGCGGGAGCATCTCATAAGCAGCAGAAGCAAGGTCCCAGGAGGAGAGCATCTTCTTCTTCTCTTCAGATGAAAGCTGGTCTGGCTCCAGGACAGGTTAGACTTATCATATTTTTGACACTAAATGAGTTACTGATGGAATCTTGTTTCCCATTATTTTCATTATTTAATTCCCAGAACGGTAATTTCCCAGATAATTTCGTTCTGGGAATTAAATAAAGATCTTTAGTAATCTTTATTTAATATCAAAATCCACAAATAATTAGAATCCAGCAGCTACGTGAATACAGCTATCTTAAGTTTCTATATTACCAATAGACTTCAATTATATTGTATAATTTTGTTCATAGTGTTACGTATCATAAAATTCGTATTCACACCAATAATTATTCATAATAGAAGTTACATAGAATCAGTTTTATAATTTAATAAATAGAGTTTGGCAGGTACTTTATTTGATTAATTATTATTTAATTATTACATGAGAACTCTCAACCTGCTGTTAACATACTTGTTACTCTGTTTAAGGAATACGCTAATTATTAATGGATACTTAAGCTGTTAGCTGTGTATATTTCTATTCAGATTAACCTGCTGGTTTATTTTACCATTTTAGGGAGAATTAGAAGCTCAACTCTTACAAGCTAACCCTCTGTTGGAGGCTTTTGGGAATGCAAAAACGATCAAAAATGACAACAGTTCTCGATTTGGGAAATTCATCAAAATATTTTTCAATCAACACGGTTACATATCAGGCGCTACAATAGATACATATCTTCTCGAGAAGGCTAGGATATGCTTCCAGTCTCCAGAGGAGAGACTCTTCCATATATTCTATCAGCTGATTAATGGGGCTGATCAGAAACTGAGAGGTTACTATTTTGATTTGATTATTCATATTAGCTAAATCTGTCATTCAAAATTTTGTCCTTCAGAACATTATTATGTCTCCCTCCGGTTTTCACTGATTATACAATCTCATTATAACCAACTCTTTCTAACTATTGCCATCGTTACTTATCTTGAAACCCGGGTATTTCAAAATTTTCTCTGGATTTCTAATTTGTACCGTTTTCCTGAAAAAGCTCCCTAGCGCTTATTCATTTTCGCGGGCATTTTTTCCGTATATTTTTACAATTTTTGAAATACAAATGATTTTGGGAAACTGACTATCATAATTTGTAGCATAGTCATATGAGGCGAAAAATTTCTCAAATTTATTCTTTTAGAGGGTGGTTATAAATTTATATTTACAAATCTTGGAGCCTTTTCCCCGCCGCTTATTCAGGGAAATAGCCACAATTTGCCTGATACATAGAATATTGTAGTTTCTAGGGATCCAAATTTGAGTATAACAAACTGTTTGTCATGACAGTATTGAATCCCAAAAGCTATTGACTAAGAGTCCTTCAGCCTATTCAGGCTAGCAAACATATAAATATGGTCCTGAGAGATCTTACAATTCTGTTTAACAAATACTTTTATGCCCTAATGACTGGTTTAACATGAAATTATTCACAAAAATTGTTTGCAACAGATCGAAAACAGTTGAGAAACACTGATCTAAATCATCATTTGACTTCAGTTATTACTCATAAGGATGGAATCCTTATATTGACACATTCTTATAAATTTATCTAATAAATCTATTAATTAATTAATATACTATTACTGCTTCTGGTAGAGGAGATATTCTTGCTGAAGCCTGATGAGTACACTTTCATGAGAAATGGATTAGTCAAGATTCCAGGCGTACAGGATGAGAACGATTTTGAGGATACAAGAGAGGCAATGGATATCATGCAGATGACTCCAGATGAACAAACTGGTAATTTACATATGTTTGTATTACCTCATATAATGACCTCAAAAGAGTACTGATGTAGTTCACCTAAACTTAACCATCTTGATTCAGTATGAATCGTAATAATAACCCCGGATAATTAATAGAAGAGCCTTCCTTATTTATACTAATCTTTAGTATTTAGCTTAAGATTGTTATTCTCCGATCTTCTTAATCACCTTTTATAAGATATTAGCAATGTTGAATCCGATCAAACCGAATTTCAGTATTCATGAATAGTGGCTTTACCGAATACTGATAACATTTGGTTGGTAAGCGAATATTGAACTATCCACCAAATATTCGGTTGCAACCTTAGAATTTAGCCATAAATTCCACTTTAACATGCTTTGGCGAATATTGTTTAAATTTGATTCTTTACAACGTATGTCTGTAGGGATATTCAAGATAGTGAGTGCTGTACTTTTATTCGGAAACATGAAGTTCAAGCAAGACAGGAGCAGTGATCAAGCTCTATTCGTAGAGACAACAGGTATTAATTCCTAACATTCCAAACTGTTAAATCTATTGTGTTACCTATCAATTCACGACTTGCAAACTATATAGATTATGCGTGCTGATTGTACTACTGGCTTCTTGTTACCTTCCAGTTATTGTGAAATACAACAATAACTGTATCTTAATCTTGTTATGATTCAATTCTTTGCTCTATGAAATACATAGAATATTCTATTTACTTGATAACTGATTACAATCTCATTACCACCTGGTATAATACTTTATAGCATGTAATGGCTCTGTATAGGTAGGGGAAATTTGTTGGGAAATATTCAATGGATTCTTGTTACACCGTAGAATTTGACGGTCTCTGGGACTGTCCGTATTAACGAGAGTTACTATTCTATAGCTAGAATTATCCTGATATTCATTATAGCCTGGACTCTCCTTGTTATGAATAAGTGTAATATAAAGTCACAAATTTTCAAACCTCTTCAATACCTTTCCACAACAAAAACTATATTAATCGGAAATATATCCCTCTAGTTCCTCAGAGGATCTGTAAACTACTCGGCCTCCCTATCTCAGATTTCCAGAAAGGACTACTAAGACCTAGGATAACTGTTGGTAGAGAGATGGTTAACAAAGCACAGAATCTAGAACAAGTTTGTGTTCATTGATTTTGCTATTTTACATTACTAACCGGGACACGTCGTTAGTACAACTTTCAAAATCAGTTTTAATCCAATTATTTGGCTGTCGTTAGTGTCCGACGAAGTATGCATTTGTCTGGCTGAATTCAGTTAAGAATATTCCTTCTAATTGCTGATATGTGTATTTTACTCACTATTTCTATTGCAATGAAGAGATTTGTGTCTGAATAGTGTCAGCATTTGCCCTGATTGTTGTTCGGATGTCTGACTACCTTCTGGTTGCTTGTCAAAATCTAGACACACAAAATTCAGGCAAATGCATGCATCCTACCTCCCCCCGAATTTGGACTATTACAAATATTCCCTATACTTTTGGATAAACATTATCGTTATGTTTATTTCATTCGTTTGTAGGTTGATTATTCAACTCAAGCTATTGCTAAAGCTCTGTATGAACGTCTTTTCAAATGGATAGTGTATCGTATCAACAGGTCTCTCTCCCAGATAACTCATGGTTTCCATTTTATTGGAATTCTAGACATTGCAGGTTTTGAAATCTTCAAATTGAATTCATTTGAACAACTTTGTATCAACTACACTAATGAGAAGCTCCAGCAGCTATTTAACCACACTATGTTTGTGTTAGAGCAGGTTAGAATCTTAATATATAATAAATACAAGCCTAGCCTATGATACGAGCTATTTGTTATGTTGGTATCTGACAGATATTATTACTATTATTACGTAACAATTTTATGCTCATTTCTATTCCTGGATAGTTACTGTCTCTGGAATGTTGTTCCAATTTACTAATGTTCACCGTATTTGCAATAAATTGTTTATTTAGGAGGAATATAGACTAGAAGGAATAGAATGGAATTTCATTGACTTTGGCTTGGACTTACAACCTTGTATAGACTTGATAGAACGGGTAAGTATTCTGAATTTAATCTGTAGAATTGTATATTTACATATTTTACAAGACATACAAATAAAGCTATACTATGTGTTGTTCAAATTCCTCTAATAATAATGGAGATTTATACATTCTACAAGCATATCAAGTTTCTTGTTCACCCTATCTAAGGATTCAAATTTATATTTATTGCTTTTTTTACATTCTTTGAATATTTTGACTTTTTATGAATAATTTCAATTCGACAAATCTGATTATTTAGCCAATGGGAATACTTGCGCTGTTAGATGAAGAGTGTTGGTTTCCTAAAGCCACAGATAAAACATTTGTTGAGAAAGTCCTGAAAGAACACAAAAATACAACTACGATAAGAAAGTCAGATTTCCGTTCAGATTCCGACTTTATAGTTAATCATTACGCAGGAGAAGTGGACTATTTAACCACTAATTGGCTTGTTAAGAATATGGACCCTCTAAATGACACAATAGTAGGTCTCCTCTCCTCATCAACTGACAAGCTTGTAGCTGAGTTATGGAAAGATACAGGTATTTAAACAATTGAGTAATTGTATTGTGTTTGATCCTATAACAGGATCTATAGTACGTATTTACACATCTCAGTTATTATTCAATACTAATTGAGTTTCTTACGGACAACAGAATATACGTAGGAATTCTCTATCAGTGGGTGTTGGTGATATAATCCCTAATTACATGTAATTACCTTCTTGACAATACAACTCTTACTTATTTCTACCGAATATAATATTTACTTGTACAAAATTATTATTTGTATTTTTCTAAGAGCTTTCTCATCTTTGATAATTAACCCACATCATCATTCTATAATCCACTTCATAACCTATGACATGTAACACTCTGCAATAATTATATTTATGCAAATATGTTTCTAAACAAATAGAACTGTACTTAAATATCAGATATTGTAATTAATTATTTTCGCGGTTAATTACATGACTGAGATAAATTATTTCATTTACATGCAATGCTACGTGCCCGTCCACCTTGCCGAAACTTTGTAATTGAAATTCTTTCGTAGTAATTACAATAAGAAATCCTTAATACAGTATCAACTAAAACACAATATATCTTGGCTCTGGATGTTGTCCCGACTTCTTGGCTACCCGTGGTTATTGCAAGATGTATTTTGAAGTGTTATTGGCTGTGGTGGAAGGATTTTTATCGAATTAGCAAATATACAAGCTTTAATTGTCTTAACTGTGTATTTTATACACTATGATGAGAATTCAAAACCCTGAGTATTGTACGTAGTTGTATGTACAATACTTCGAAATATGTTCAGTAATTTTCAAAACTTGATTGTTTTGTTCAAATTTGCTGAATATATTTTGAGAAATCTAAAAAATTTGAATTTTCTCTAATTAATGGGATAATTCTCCTTAATTTTTACAATTCATATATATATGGCTTTCGGTAAGATGTCCTTTCGGAAAGGTACCCCAATCCTACCTCTAAATTCTTATCTGATCTTACTCCACAAACTTTAACTTTCAATTCCATTCATACTCTGGGCCTGACTGTAGTCCCTGCATTAATATTGTATTTCTATTTAGCTAATATAATCGGAATGGGTGCTAAAGATACGAGCTCTTCTAAGTTTGGATCTTCAGTTACGAAGAAAGGAATGTTCCGTACAGTAGGACAGCTGTATAAGGAACAGCTGATAAAGCTAATGGGCACTCTCTCTAATACGAATCCACATTTCGTGAGGTGTATCATACCTAACCACGAGAAAAAGGTGATTATAAGTTATAGCTAACTAAAACTTTACGAATTTGTCTGATCCAGGCCCAAAATACCTCTGTAAAACAAAAATCTGCCCTGGGGTCTTCCAGTTTCTTCAATCAATTCCGAACATACAAACATATATATACACGCCTAACAGTTACATATTCACATATTTATCATATAACTAATCACATTTTTACATCTTTTGCATATATTCTAAATGGGGCAATAATTTCCTTTCACTCTTATTCAAGAGTAGTATGGATTGAGTATGTAGATTTTGGCATTTCCAACTTCTCCATGAATCATCCTCTTTCACACATTACATATTTTTCAAATTGATGCTAGTAATTCCGTTTCAACGGCTACTCTGTTTTGATGGAAACATGGATGTAATAATAGCTCGATCTGCACTCCTAGTCTATCGACTGGCCATTCTTGATTGCTGGATTTTGGAATCGAAATATCGTTCCGTAATTATGGAACGAGATGTCGTTTCCAAGGTCAAAGTATGTACCTTAGATTATTTCTATTAAAATCACTTCCCCTCACAACTCTATAGGATCTTTTATCTAATTTACATTAAAGGTTATGGAAAGAACCCAAATTGATATATTTAACATATTGTTAGTGTAAAACTGGGAGGATACTTACCCCACAGGATTCTGAAGAAATGAATTTTGGTTCAGAGAGTTTAGCACATAATAACTTGAACTACTACTTATTACCCCAGCTAGTAATCAAGTTGTCCAGTACTATTATATTCAAATGTAATAATTTTTGTCTGATTAAGATTTATACCAGTCAACCGTCCAGGGATATTAGTTATATGAGTAACTGACCAATATTTGAACGTAAATATTCAATATTGTATATATGTATTCATTATGGCGATGATTCGTCAAATTATGAAATCAAATAAAAAAACTTGCATCCATTCTATAAACTTATCTAACAACAATTATTATCCTATTGCAAGGTTGCAACCGAATAATATCAGTATTTGGTTAGGTTGCTATTCATGAATACTGATATTCGGTTTGATCGGTTTCAACCTTGTCCTATTGGCAGGACATATTAGTATTCACAGAGACACAGAACCAGTGTATCCACAGGAATATTTAAAGGGTTCATGATTTGGATTGAGACCTGGCTCTGACGCATATGCTGAATTAATCCCTATGGATATATAGTCCGCATTTTAGCGTACGTATATGGGAGAGCGCGTCATTAAACTTCTTATTCATGTTTAATACGCATTTCACTGGCAATACTGCATAGAAATGCTATATTGCTTAATTCTTGATTATTATTACTGAATGCATTACAGTGAGTTTATATATTCCCTCTCTCAGCCAGGGAAACTAGTTGCTCCACTGGTACTAGAGCAACTGAAGTGTAACGGAGTGTTGGAGGGAATCCGTATTTGCAGACAGGGGTTCCCTAACAGGATTTTATTCCAAGAGTTCAGACAGCGCTATGAGATATTAGCACCAGGATGCATTCCGAAAGGTTTTATGGATGCTAGGAAATCCTGCATGAAGATATTAGATGTGTTGTCTATTGACAAGAGCTTGTACCGTATCGGACAGAGCAAAATATTCTTTAGATCTGGAGTGGTTGTACATCTGGAAGAAGAGAGAGACATGAAGCTAACTGAAATTTTAACTTCTTTCCAAGCTAGATGCAGGGGATATTTGGGGAGAAAGTTAGTTACAAATTTATTATCTAATACTAGAGTTTACTAACGTCTGTAGCTCAGTTTGTTATTAAAAATTAACAACATTGAGCCATCGTATATGCGAATAGACTGCATTATAGTATCTGAACCACTCAAATTTCTCACTAGCTGGAAAGCATAATCATAATGTTGAAAGGGAAGATCCCTAAAAGTCCGAAAATGGACAAACTTCACAATTCCTGGATTAGACGACCCGATATTCCAGAAAGATAGAAGTATGGGAGGTATTCCCTCGTTCACAGCTCCCATAGTAACCGTCACTGCTTACTGTTATGAATTATCCAAAATTCATTACTATGTACGATTCCAAGTCGTATTAAGCTTACAAATCCATTATATGATATTCTGTTGAAATCGAGTTATTTTTAACACCGGGATATTTTGTCCATCCGAGTGTGTAAACAATTGAAAATGGGTCTGATTTATTTTGTCCTGGGGGTATATATCAGTGATTTTTTAAATACTGGATTAGTACATGCCTTTATTAATAGATAATAATAATATGCAGCCTTCATGGTTATTGCCAATCGGTGTATATTAGCTATCTAAAATGATCCTGTATATTTTGTCTATCTGGTTATTTTGTCGTTTTAGAAGTGCAATCGAATAGACAAATTACACGATTTCAACTGTAATTAATTATTGTTATCCATGGTTGATTATTGAATTGTTTTTTATTTGTTTATTCTAGAGCTTACTTGGCACGAGTACAACAACAGGTTGCTATCAAACTAGTACAGAAGAATGTAGCTAAGTATTTGATGCTGAGAGATTGGCATTGGTGGAGACTATTCACTAAGGTAGGTTAGCAAATGACTAGCTAGTTAGTATACTAATATTATTTTGATTTCTCTTTGGATCGTAGATTAAGCCGCTCCTCCGTGTAACAAAGATAGAGGAGGACAAGACACGGATGGAAGAGGAGGTTCGTAAACTGACGGAGAAGATGGACTATTATAATGAAGAGAAGAAACAGCAAGAAATATTGTTAGAGCAAGTTCAGAAGGAAAACGATGAGCTGAATGAGCATTTGCGATATGAGAAATCTCAAGCTGAAGAGAACTTTGAGGTACATAACTAAAACAAACCCGAACTTGTACAGTGGTTGTCTGTTATAGGAACACCCTTGGGAGTAGAAAATATTTTTTTAAATAACCTATATGCTCTCAAAACGGACATAGATTAAACAAGAGTATATAATAACCGTTTTCTAGCCGAGGGTTCTTATATTAGATATGTTCCTATAAGCGATATTTACTGTCTCAGAATCTGTTCTTATAACCGGCCAAATCAAAGGAGTAGAATACAAAAGATTCGGTAAATCGAGCTAGGGTTCTTATAACCAATGTTCTTGCTTCCGGCATCTATGTATAGAGTATTACACAGGTGTTTGTATAGATACGTCACTTGCTGGAGAGTAAGAAGCAGGAATTAGACTCTACTGTTAAGGATCTGCTAGCACAGATAGAAGATGATGAAATACGTACTAACAAGTTGGCTAGTGAGGCTTCTGAGCTACAAGACAGACTATCGGAAATGGAGAATAATCTGACAGATGAGGAGACACGAGTACAGAAGCTGCAGATGGAGAAATTAACCTTAGAAGCTCAGCTAAACCGACTGGCTGAAGAGACAAGCTCTCAAAACGAAGTCCTCACTAAAGTCAGTTATTTAACTTATTACTCCTCATAATCCTATAATTTGTTGTGCTGTATTTATTCTATGTATGATTGTAGGCAGCAAGAGAGAAGAAGGTTGGAGATGAGAAGTTAGAAGATCTGCTGAATCAAATTCAAACAGAAGAGGAGAGAAATAAAGGTCTAAACAGAGCTAAACTTAAGTTAGAAGCTTCTCAACAGGAGCTGCAGTCTAAATTTGACAGAGAATCTAAAGTAAGTTTTATTACAACTTACAAGTATAAATGGTCAGACATATGGTATTGAATAGTGGTTTACAGACTGAATTATGACGTCATAGTCTAATTTCACTCTCATCTGTTAGTGCTCAATCTTTTTTGTATTTGGAAATATAAATATCAATGATAGTTTCATGAAATATCCTCCGATCCTTGTAAGATAGAAGTTGTCTGTTGACATAATATGTTACTCTAAAACTACTTTATGCAATTCATCTTAGTAATTCATTTTCTAATAATTTAGTATTATCATCCATTGTATTGTATAGCTGCGAAATGATGGTGAGAAAGAGAGACGGCAACTCACCATGGAGTTCAGCTCTCTAACAGACCAGCTGAATGAAGCTAAGCAATATATTGATGAGCTGAGATATGCTCTGGAAAGAAGAGAGGCAGAATTGAAGGAGCTAACAAACAGACTAGATGATGAGACTCATGCTCACATGCTAGCTGAGAAGTCTCGTAGAGAACTTAGCAATGTCTTGACTGAACTACAGGAGGATATTGAGGCGGAGAGGGATTCCAAACGTAGACTGGAGGAGTCTAAGAGACAGCTCACTGATGTATGTTATCCGTTATATTACTAGTAATAGGGCTGGAACTAATATTAGAATATTCGTTTATAAACATTTAACTCATCCAAATTCAAGATATATAGTAAATATTGGATTTAACGACAAATTGCTTATAACGACTAATTTTCCTTGCCCAGAAATCCGCAGCATTATATGATATTACATCAGATATAACACCTTATTAGCCTGCCTAATGAGTGTAGTTAAATCCAATGTTTATTGTGCTAATCGAGTTCTCGCGAACAAATTGTTAATAATGTAATGTTTAAATAATTCTGATACAGGTTAGATATGGGTATTATACATAAGCTTAGACTGTATTTAGGATCTTTGGGCGAAAATAGCATCGATTTTTACTTATTAAAACATATCAAATGAATATTCAAATATTCTTTTTATTCGTATTACCCCTAATTAGTTTGCTATAGGGTTTGGACTATGCGACAACAAATTCGATCTATTTTTGAAATTCTGGAAATTGGTATTAATTTAAGTGTTCAGGATTGGCCGTTGCTGCATTGAAAAATATTGCTTGAATTTACCTGGAGTTAAGTCGAATTCAAGCAATATTTTCGCCCCAATTTTAACCTCCTTTTGAAAGTAATGTACCGTTTTTACCATTTGCCGGAATAAGTTTCTACGAAACGTCAGTATTTCTGAAAAACAATTTTGCACTAATCCTCGGATATAATCCGAAAAACCTCTGCTTATCATTTTGTTATATAAAATGGACTTTTCAAAAGGCCATTATTCTATAATTATTTCTTATTTGTATTATGTATACAATATTTGATATATGTGTCTATTTTGTACTCATTCTAGGAACTCGAGAATATGAATGTCAACTTGGAAGAGAGTGCAATGGGAATGCACTCAGCTCACGAGATGAAAGTACACAGTGATACACAGCTGGTCCTCTTACAGAAACAAATGGATGAGTTTCAGAATGAGCACGAAATCCTCATTGCACAGCTCAGGAAGAAACACTCAGACACACTACATGTAATCCAATAAAATGATAATTATTTGAATCTAACTATTTATGTTACCATCTAACCGTATAGGATCTGTCAGAACAACTTGATAACTCTAAACGCGCTAAAACAAACTCAGATAGTAAACTAAACAATTCTAACAAAGAGAATGAGAGTCTCAAGCAAGAGCTACAACAATCTCAAGGAAGATCAAGTGATCAATCCCGTAAGATTAAAGGGCTGGAACAGCAGCTAGCAGATCTCCAGCAGCAACTCACTGAGTATAAGCTGCAGAACTCTGAGCTTTCTGGCCATAACTCTAAACTATTGGTAGGTTGTATTCTGCAGTTTGTGTGTTATATTAATATCTAACATGTCTTCCCTGCCAGGATATACTCCTTAGGGAAGTACTAGCACGAAGTAACTTGTTGAATAAACTTGCCATATTATCTCTACGATTTCATAGTAACTTTGTTATAGATAGAACTAAATTTGAGGTTTCTTCCTTGTAAACCGTTAAAGTATTCACATACGTAGAAACGAATACTAAATTGTTTACCCTCTACATTTTCCTTCTATTGGCGAATCTTATTTTAATTAGCGATCGATCTCTATAGCTATATATGTTTTAAGGTCTACAAATGATATTTCCTAGTTCTTATCAAATTCAATTATCGTATACAAGTTAATTCCTTCTTATATGAAATATGTTATATTGTTTATTCAGCCATTTCTGATAATTTCTAATTATTCATTTATTCAATATATTTTTAATTCATAAGCGCTTATTAGATAGTTAATATATTAGCTTATTAGTATTGTCTGTTGCAATTCTCAAAAACTGATGCAGATTAGTTATACTTCCACTAATCAATTCAATTTTTCCAAAATTCACACATACAAGTATGAAACATTCATTCATATTTATTGTTAATACAGTTGAAATTGGGTTATTTTGTCCAATCAGGTTTTTTTATGTCGTCAAGTCAGTGTAAATATTGATTATTCGAAATTCCCATATAAAATAATCAGATGTTTTGTCCATCCGAGTGTGTAAACAATTGAAAATGGGTCTGATTTATTTTGTCCTGGGGGTATATATCAGTGATTTTTTAAATACTGGATTAGTACATGCCTTTATTAATAGATAATAATAATATGCAGCCTTCATGGTTATTGCCAATCGGTGTATATTAGCTATCTAAAATGATCCTGTATATTTTGTCTATCTGGTTATTTTGTCGTTTTAGAAGTGCAATCGAATAGACAAAATTACACGATTTCAAATGTATATTGAAAGAATTAACTTTATTACCTGTACAATGATAATAGTAGAGATGTCTGCTTGTTAGTTTTTCATAGTATTCTATGTGGTTGCATTGCACACGTATGAAACGGCTATAATTTTGTCACATCTATTTAAATTAGCTGACAGATTATCCAATGTTTAGCTTATCATATCCTGTTATATACAGTCAACATCCAATAACTCGAACCTCAGGGGAAATCAAAATCAGTTCGAGTTAACGGATAGCGTCCATTTAACCGAATATTGCCGGGAAAATGTGTCATTTTATGACGTCAACAAGGTGCTGGAATTAGTTAAAACGAATGCTAAAAATGTTCGTGTTCTTTTTCATTACAAACGTAACACTGTAATCGGTTAAGGTCACAATTCTCCTGCGACAATTTTTCGATGATTAAGAGAATTTTACTGCTTATTCTGTTTTTGTGATCTTTTCAAAAATACAATAAAAAGCATTCATATCATATTATTCAAAAATTATATTCTTAATTCAGATACAATACAGTAACTCGAAACCTGAAAATATGTTCGAGTTAACTGATGCAATAAGTGCTAAAAGTATAACTAAGTGAAGTGAATATTCGTACGAGATAACAAATATCCGAGTTAACCGGCATTCGAAATAGCGAACGGTTTTCTATGTAAAACGAGGGGAAACGAAATTCGTTTGAGATAACGAATGTTCGTGTGAGTGGGGATTTTAGTTACCGGATGTTGGCTATATATCATAATCTTGATTTTCACTTGTGTGATCATTTTTTCCCAGAATTTAGAAAAATTCGAATTTTGCTGCTTGTCAGTTCTTTTTATATAAATTACACTTAGCAATGGCTACAATTTTTCCAGTAAGGGTATTCCTACATGTAAATTGGTCTAAAGAATTTACGGATCGGGCCAGATTGGATTAATGAATATTATTGCCTCAAGACTTATCTGATAATAGCCTACATCCCCCAGTACTGTATAGAGTGTAGGTTATTATGGTTCATCACATTATCATGAATACAACGCAGAAAGTTGTGCAGTTAAGCTTGCCATTGAGATTAACATTCCTATTAAATGCTTAATACGAGTACTTATAGTAGGTTCGCTGCAAGCTCCCAGCCAGCCAGATCTTGATCGCGGCCGTCACATTGCCAAACTCATGCCCAAATTTATCCAGTATTTTCGAATATTCCTCGATGGCATCCGTGGAAATCATCTTTACCCTAATCTTGAAGGAATTCATAATAATTTTTAAGATTTCCCTTTCGACGAAACTTAGACTTACGCTAATCATAATTTTGAAACTATCTATACGGGTGATGACGCATACTCTTTTAAGTTTATGTAAAATAATTACCTAAGCAAATGCAAATACAGTTCGATTATAGTTATGTGAAATACATTTGTATTAGTGACAACATTGATGATTTATTCATATTTACTATCTATTCTTATCCCACTTTGTTGCGTATAGTTATTTTTAGAAACATTTATGCGGGTTCGAATATTGGAAAGATAGAGTGTGACATCATTTTACCAGTTATGCTCCAATAAACAATATTTCTAGAGGTTCTATTTTTATCATTATGACATAATTATATATGCATACTATGCTAACTTAGTTAATTCTGACTGCATACGTTAATTAGTAATTTGATCCATTCAACTTGTAGTTCTTAAAAGTGAAATTGATTGGCTCATATCTACCCACTTGCAATATGTCCATTGCTCAATCCTATATAATTGATGGATAATTCGATTCCTAGACATTCCATTCTATTACGCATATATTTGTCAACACACTATTATCCATGTTCAATATATTCGGGAAAATTTACGACGTAATTGTGGGGCCAGAAGATCAGCCCGCGGACCCGGTCCCTCTAGCAGAATCCCCTACCGAAAATAGCTTATCAGATGACTGGATTCTTGTGGGAGACCCTAGTAATTCAAAGAAAGGTCCTTTCTTCACTCAGCAATCCTGTGTAAGCTCTAACATCACTAAATCTCTACCACTCGACCCTGATGACCTACCGAATTTGTTCAGATTACCAGAACCACCTATTCTACCTATCCTACCTATTCTACCTATTCTACCTACTAAGACCATTCACAAAAAAGTTATTCCTGATACAGAAACCATCTCCAAAACAGTCCCCAAAACAGTAATTTCTTCTCCTCTTTTAGTCAAGTCAACACCCCATAACAATTCTGTTATCAACGCAGTTTCCGAAGATCTGTCAATACGTATGTCCCGTGCTGCCAGAAGGCAGCAGTCTCAAGAATGTAATGATCCTGTCTACAAAAGGCAATCAAAGAATATGGACCATAGAAAACACACACAGATAAAGATATTTCCAAGAGGGAAGAGAAATATTTCTTCCAAAAGACATACCTGATGATGACTGACCGAATGATATACATTTCTTACTAAAGTTTCTGTAGTATATTATCCAACTTATAAATATTGAAATAATACCATGAACAACATTTACACAATCTGTTTATCTATCTATCATATACATATAAAAATAAATGGGATTATTGTAATATTTATCATTAATATCCGTTACATGTATATACGGATAATATGTAATCTTATTATTCAGAGTTTTATCAATAGTATATTACGTCATAAATTTTTTTGTAGCAAAGTAACAATCAAAGTAGTAACAATATTCTCGACCTTGAAGCTAAGATATCTAACCTTGAGAAACATGTACACTCTCTGGAATCTGAGCTATCTCTCACGTCTGAGCATCTGGATACAGAGTCAAATGCTAGATCTAATCTACAGAAACAAATGAAAAACATGGACCATGAGCTAATCAAACTACAGGAGCAAGCAGATGAGGAGGAAGCTGCAGCTAGTAACCTACAGAGAGTAAATGCTACTCTGCAACAGCAGGTATATACAATTCCTACCTCTATTGTCGAATTGTCTATACCAATTATACATATCCACTGAACCAAACATCATTTTGGAACATTTATTAATTTGTATTCATTGAAACTCTGATATATCGCCGTATGAATACTATTTTTATCTGTTTCCCATTAGGGAACACAGTTAAAAGGTAAATAATATGAATTTTCCCTTAGATCATAAGCCAAATCCCTGCATAATCCAGAGATCCATACTCCATAGATGATTAGCAAATATGCTTATATTCCGCTATTAATTCCTATTCCTAATTAGCTACAAGAAGTCAAGAAGAAATTAGAAGAATCTGATTCAGCTTATGAAGACGCTATCAGCGGTAAGAGAAAGTTAGAGAGAGATTTCGACTCTGCCACGCAAACGAACCAAGATCTTAAAGCTAACGCAGAGGCTCTAGCAAAATCCAAGAAGCGACTCCAGCTAGAACTCGATGACTTCATACATGACTTGGAATCTCAGAAAGCTAGCTATGCTAATTTGGAGAAGAAACAAAAGAAATTCGATTCAGCTTTTGCAGATGAGAGAGCTACTGCTGAGCAGTTAGCTCAGGAGAAGGACATGGCAGATAAGGAGGCGAGACAGGCAACCACCAGATTGCTTGCTCTCAGAGGAGAGATGGAGGATCTAACTGATAGATTTGAAGAGGTAGAAAGAACTAAGAATAAACTGCAGGTTAGTATTTAGATATTACATATAGTCAGACAGCTTTAGCCAATATTTGGGAAAATGTGGACATCTCGGATAAAAACTTTTTCTACATGTTTCCCTTCAACATATATCCTAATTTTATAGGAAATTAGGAACCACTTTCGGGGGTACATTTCGGTCCTTTCTGGCCTTTTTAAATTGCGGCTGTCTGCTAATTCGCCGATACACTCTCCAAGCGATAGCCTCTTAAAATCTCATCGATTTCCAGCAATTTGAGGGTCTCTTGACCATAATAGGTGTTAGTTTCCTAGTAACCTGTAGGAATGTCTCAGAAATATGACAGCATTCCAATTTCAAATCTTCTCCTAACCCGATCGAGTGACCACTAGTTCGACGCCACAATTTCTCTATATCCAAGCAAGGACCATTTAACTTTCCTTTAAAGTCAAAACATACATAGATATGCAAACGTTATGTAATTCAAAATTTCTATATTCAGCCACTCCTTCCCTACGCCACACTTGTAATGCTAAGGATATCTGTATTCCTGTATATATCAAAATATTTATAACTATATTTATTTGTTTAGGCTGAATTGCAATCAATCAACGAATCCTCAAGTACTACTGGCAAAAACGTATGTTTTATTTGTATTTTCTTTGTCGATTTCAAATTTAATTTCTTATTTGATTTCTATTTTTTTTATGCAATAACTTTAATATTTCTCATACACATTTTTCTTGAGAGCTGTAAATTGATTATCTAATTATCCTAATTGAACAATGATTTGTGTAGCTTAAAGCTCAGTTCGCGTTTCCAATAAATTTCATGACTCGACCTGACCAAACCATCTCTGCTTTGTATAATCTGACGTGTATTCTATACCAAGACCCTGTAGTATACGCATAGCAGTGATCTTCCTGAGTACATAAATGTAATAATAATTGGGATATCTTATCGCTTCTTCGTGTTCGTATATGCTAGAATATTTATTATTGACTGTTGTATGTCTGTCTGTTCCCTAATTTCAAAATTTACATTTACCGTATACATAGCACTTTTATTTGTACTTTCATAACTTGCTTAGATCTATAAGGTAATAGGATTTACATTTGCATTTGCTGAATCCAATTAGTTTAGTTATTATTAAAAATATATTGTACATATTCAACAAATCGTCTCTAAGATACTTTGCATTCAGTACAAAGTTAACGTTTCAGTTATTTGAACATTAAGATATACTCCGAGGCGCAATGGGGCAGTACTCAAACAAACCAAGACACTCAATACCTCTTTGTGAGAGAGATTTTATTTGTGTTCTTATTATCCAAGTTCTGAAGCAAACGAATAAATGCTCTGTTTGAATTGAATATATGCCAGTATTCCATAAGCATTGCTTGCTTGCTCAAAGCTACTTAGAGTTACTTGAATCTTGCAAGATTGTGTCATAGGCTTAGTATTAGTAAGGATATGATTCCAGTAAAATAGCCAATAGTTTGCATATAATGTAGATATTTATTTATTATTTTGTTAATGATTTAGTATATCCGTTAGCTATTGATCTCCTTATGATAGATGATGTATACAGTATACATTCTATAGCAGTACACAAATTAGATTATTCTTAATCTACGTAATTAGTAAGAGTAGTGATATCTTCCATGTTAGATTTTTGATATGTATAGCAATTTGCTGGTTTCTACAGAGATAAGTTTCTAATTACTAGAACATATAGTAGTCCTACTATCGCCCCACATCTAATTATTATTATTACTTCTTACAGTTCATCAGATTGTGTTGCATAAAACATATTATATGATTATTTTGCTATTATCGGGAACTATTTGCATGGTACACGATATCTATACTAAGTTAGAAATAGCCCAGCACATTGTATAGGGTATAAAAGCATGAAAATTTAGATTATCTAAACAAAGTAATTCACATAAAATATAATATTTATTCAATGGCAAACTCCGAGGTAGTAACGCAACTTGCTTCCCAAGAAGTTCAACTCTCTATTCGTAACGCTCGATTGCCAGCTATTAAAGATAAAAAACGATGTGTTATCAGGGACCATCTTTTCGAACTCCACTTCTTCACACGGCCAACTTGGTGTTCTCACTGCACCCAGTTTATTTTCGGACTAGGAAAACAAGGCTACCAATGTCTAAAGTGCAAATATGCAGTACACAAATATTGTGCAGAACTGATATCATTTAATTGTACCTGTCAATCACAGAGCAGCAAGTTGTCAATCAAAGATGAGGGTGTCAAACATAAGTTTGAACAGGAAACTGAAATTAATACTAATACATGCGATCATTGTGGACAAGCAATCGGGGGATTCTTTAAGAAAGGATATAAATGTATTGATCCTATTTGCCAAATGTACGTTCATGATTCCTGCATTGAGTTCGTGCCTGATAACTGTGGATTTTTACAACACAAAAAGTTCGGCTCTATCCTGCTATCCCTGATATACGTTAATAAACCTGACGGAAATGTAGACCTAAAGATTACAGTACATAAAGCTAGGAATTTGCTACCAGCTGATTCTAATGGTCTATCCGATCCCTACTGTAAAATACGTATCAATGATGCTAAAGGAGAAGCAATCTGCAAAGCTACAACAAAGATACAGTTTAAAACTTTAAACCCTGTTTTCGATGAATCTTATGAATGGGTTTTCCCATATTCTTCCCAGTGCAGAATGTTCCTGCAAGTCTATGACTATGACAACTTAATTTCAAGCGATTTCCTGGGAGGAATGTCTATGTTTGTGGACGAGGTAAAAGCTTATGGGACCGGTGACTTGATGTGGTTTAACCTGCTCAGTCAAGACGTATGGAAAACTGCACATGATCTCGAGGAAATTGAGAGTGAAGAGATGGATAAGATTATGAAACATGTTCAGACTCTACGAAGGAATTCTCAGTTAGATTTCTATCAACGCCAGCAAAGCAAGCCGCAAAAACTCAACCGTATTGCAGAGGAAGAACCGGAGAAGTTGTCAATAGATAGCTTCAATTTGTGCAAACTTATTGGTAAGGGAGGATTCGGGAAAGTTTTCCTCGGGGAACCTAAAAATGCACAAGGAGTATTTTATGCGATTAAAATTATCCACAAATACTACTTGGTTGAGTCAGACGCAATCGAGAATATCGAGATTGAAAAAGATCTCCTGATTAGGTACGGGAAGCATGACTATTTAAGCGGCTTGGTGGCCACATTCCAGGATGAATTCAATGTATATATAGTGCTGGAGTATTTAGGAGGTGGAGATCTATTCAATCTGGTCAGTAAGGAACATAAACTTCCTATAAAATCGGTTACATACTATGTTGCAGAAACTTCCATGGGTCTGTTCTATCTCCACAATAAAGGCGTAATTCACAGAGATCTGAAGCTTGAGAACATAATGTTAACGCTAGAAGGACATGTCAAAATCATTGATTTCGGATTGTCTCGAGAAGGCATTTTTAAGGGGAAACATTTCACTCGCACCTTTTGTGGTACCCCCACTTATATGGCTCCTGAGATTATGAACCGTGGATTTTATGATTCCGCTGTGGATCTCTGGAGTCTTGGTATTATTACATTTGAGCTGCTTACTGGGTTGATGCCATACAATGGATTCGATGTGCATACTTTGAAACCACTTGTGAAAAGATTGCCTACTTTCCCTCATACTCTCTCCATTCCATCAGTCGTGTTCATCTCCCATCTCCTCAAATACACCCCCACAGAGAGACTCGGGTATAATCCTGTCAGCGGAGAGGCTAGTTTTAGAAACAGTACTTTCTTTGGAGATTTACAATGGGAAGAACTGGTTGCCCGCAAACTGCCTCCTCCATCTAACCCCCTCGTTTCTACTTCATCAGATAGAAGCTCTGCTATTAAGTTTGAAATAAGTACTGGAGAGCCTCATCACAATCTCGTCATCGATCAGAATGCATTTAAGAACTTTGATTACACTGAACCTGGCTTCTTATCCACCGGAGCCCCTCTGATGGAATTTTCTGCTCTTGATTAAGTTACGCTCTTCTAACCTGTTCTACTTTGTGTTATCCCTTGGCTACTATTCTTAAGCTATACAGTACATTAATTCTATTTTGCTTTCATAATGTATTGATTACATGTACAACTCTAATTCATGACTACCTTGAAAATTATGTTTCTGCACATCTAGTCTATTCTATCTGAATATTCAATCTCTTTGAGTAGCGTATTGAAAGTAATATATATCTTAGTATCAAGTCTACATTGTTTCTTAAAACTGCCTCTCTGCAGTTATGAATTGAAAAATGTGGATGCTGAGACACTTTGTATAGTTCATAATTTATTGAAATGGTTTGACGTTGAGATTTAGGAATTTATCGAAAATACAATGGCTAAAGTCAATCCTGTTTACTTAAATCCAAATCTAATGTAAATCCTAAAGAGTGAAAAGGAGCGCGATCGTGTTCGGTTAATTATGTATCATGAACATAACTAAAAAAATAAATCTTTATCAATATATCTAGATGGTAGAATATACAGAATGGACTAATTAATCATGTTAGCCACTTTTATCTTTTGATAATGAATTAATTGATGTCCGAGCTTTATACCATTCTCACTGAACTCTGACCTTCGTTCATAACTCATACCAGTTTATCGATGAATTCGCACTGATAGATTTATTTATTACATCATGCTAATACATACAGTAGTACATTCAACGTACTTAGATACTTTCATTCGGTCGAAATATGTCCTAATTGCATATTTTACATTCTATAAATGTTCATGTTAACATCAGAATACTAGTCTTCTATGCAAACCACATCAGCTGTTGTTACCATAGTCGATTCTTGAACCTTAACCTCCAATTTAATAGAGCTCATATAGAGAAATGTGATTAGATCATTGGAGTATTTGTATTGTTGATAATATGGAGAATTTATTTTATATACAGCTTAGCATCCAACAGCTTTAAGTGGTAACCGAGTGCTCATGATACGATTCTGAATTTCAAGCTATAAATAAGTGTACATATATACGTAATGATGTTATCAAATGCTAATGGTATTTTCGTACCTTTTGGATTCCTCATTTTACGCCAGAGATTAAATACAGTATTATAAGTTGATTAAATCATGTTAATACATTCAATTGTAGATTTAGAATGATATAATATAAAATTATTTCCGATTTTAAATAGTGTCAATGTTTGCATATTTCTCTGTTCTTAGCTGATACAGCTTGTACAATTATCCTTGTAGCTTTAGCTTTAGGTGCATTTCTTCCATTGCAGTATTTTGTATAGGTTAAATTCTACATGAGTAGTACTTTATACATTCAGATTTATTTCTAGTAGTCTTATTGTATGAGTTGGATGCCCTATTCAAATTACAGTTACCACTGTTTGCAAGGTGTTCCCAGTTGTGTATATTCCAATAGCACTTTCCATTTGAACCTCATATTTTTTACAATATACATGTTTGATTCAAATTCTTTTACAATGAAACTTTGAATTGGGGCTAATGGGAACATGTTACCTCTTCCTTATTTGTTCATCCTCACTTAAAATTATTTGGGATTTTCAATTCTAACGCACCCCAGCCCCGATTAGTACGAACATGAATATACATTATCTTATTATGGAAAGTAGAAGTACACAGTGTGGCAATATGGGAAATAGGCATATTTTAAAAAACATATTTCAATGCATTTTTCGAATTCTCCATAGTTCAATTAGTACGAAAATATCATTGGCAGCATTAGAAGCAGTTAGGAATCCTAACTACGCACAACTTTGTTATGTGTTTCTAATAATAGAAATATATATTTTCAAACCTCAAATTCCTATGCCCTAATGTATGTAATCATATTTGATGTAAATATTAAATATAAGAGTGAAAAACATCTTCTGATAATAAATCTATATTGTAACAACAATTTAATCATTGATAGGTTAGTCTAGATATTCATTTGTACTTTTTTCCGGGTGTCTAGTTTGGCCCTCCCAAAGTTATAATTTGGAATTTTTTCTCATTGATTGAAGTGTAGCATCTCTTGTTTGACAAAATTTGACAAAACGTTATTAATATATAAGTAATGTTACTATATTTAGTCAACTATTTAATCACTTTCCAGGCTTGCCAAAAGCTGCCCAAAAATTTATCACGTCATTCATTGTCCGGACCGGACAAAAATCCGAAAAATATATTTTTCATACGTTTTAAATTTTTTCAGTAAAATTCTATATTTTGCTGGTTATTAGTTATTCCAATACTCTACAATCATATATCATAATGTTTCTATGTTAAAGTAGCCCTTTTGCGGATCATGTCTGTACTAATCACCAACAATGAGGCATATAGTTTGTATATTTCGAATGGAAGAAGTGTTACAGTCTCTGTTAGGAAACTTATTGAGAACAACCATTTATCCGAAGAAGAAACTGCTACTCTTCATTTAAAATTTAAATCACTTCTAACATCCAGAGAGGCTTACCGCAGGAAGGATCTTGAAACATGGGATAATATGATTTTCCACTCTACTCATCTAACAATATCCAATCCAAGAAAGAGAATATCGCTTGATCCTGAATTTTCTTTAGTCACTGATTCTGAAAATCGAAACTTTTCAGAACAGATTGTAACTGAATCCCGGAAGCATATTCTCGAATGTCACATGAAGACTTCCAGATCGAGACTTGGTGTTCTTTTAGAGCATGTGGACTTTTTAGCAGAGAGAGAAAAGATTGAGCCTAAACAACTACTCGCTCTAGCTTTAGAATTAGTCTCAAATAAATCCTATGACCGTGATACTTCAGACATGTGCAGAGAAATAATTGATAAGGGATCTTTTAGCGGTGTATTGAACAAAGTACAAATCTCTAAATGTGCTTATATATTGGACAGATTAGAAATTGGGGCGAGTAAATACACGAATCTGAAAAGAATTCTCAAAGGTGATGTTAAGCTTCCTTCCTATAAACTTGTCTCGCAATATCGTAGGGAAATAAGCCTAATAAATGAAATGGAAATAGTCAGAGACCCCGAAGCATTGTCAATTGGGACTTGCGTCTCTTATCATTCCATCCTTAGTCTGACCATTCAACGCTTGCTTTCAACATTAGACCCAGTTCCTGATTCACACTACCCACTCAAAATTAAGATATCTGATGGATTGGATGGCTCCGGTTGTCATCAAACCTATAACCAACAAAGCAACAATTCTGCATTAAGCACAAAAACTTTCATTTTGTTCGGATTCAAAGTAATATCAATTACAGACACACTTGGAAATGACGTGTTCTATAACAGCTCACCCAACTCTCCGTTCTGCTTTAGGCCAGTAGCACTGATAGCTCTGAAAGAAGATTATTCTAGTGTAAAGCTTATCATGAATACAATAGTCAATCCTCAAACAGACCATATCATACAGGATGGGTTATCTCTTATTGGAGGCCATGCACAGGTCGAGATAGTCCGTTCCCTTTTTGATACCAAGATGGCAGGATTGCTGGATGGAGCTGGTGGGGCTTCTTGTCATCTGTGTACTGCAACGGATAGCCAAATTAAAAGTTTAGAATGGGCCCATTCTGGTTTCCCTATTAACAGACTAATTAGCGACGCTCGGCAACTTTTTGAAGAGGTTGATGAAGAAGATTACTTGAAACTCCCATCAAATCAACGTGTTGGTATTACGCATCAACCAACTTCTAACATCGATATTATAGCTGCATCTCCTTTGCATGCTTACCTTTGTGTATTCAGGTGGTTCATGCTGTTGATATACCATCTTGATGCAGGACACAAGGTATGGGCGCCATCAAACTCGAAAGTAAATTTTTCCATGAAACGGGTTCGAGCTATACTCCAGGAAAGATGTAATTTCAGTGTCGATATCCCTTCAAGCCAGGGCGGCACTTCAACCACTGGTAACATTGCGCGAGACTGCTTTTTAAATAAGAGAGACTTTTTGACGTGGGCCACTTCTTCCATTAATCCTTCAGATAAAATATCATTAGAGAAGATCCAGACAAATCTATCTGTTTTGTTAAGACTCCTCAACAGTGGTGACTTGATTAACTGTGACAAAATGCAAGAATTGTGCAAAGAAACGTACGAATTTATTCTAATTGAGTACCCATGGGCAAGCATCACTCCATCTTTGCACAAGTTACTTGCCCATTCGTTTCAGTTAATAGGTGCTTATAATAATGGTAAGGGATTACAGAATCTCTCTGAGGAATGTTTAGAATCCTGCAATAAATTTGTAAGGCGGTATCGGGAGAATCTTGCAAGAAAAACTTCTTTCACTGATAATGTTAGAGATATTTTAGTCAGGTTGTTATGTTGTAGTGACCCCATCTTAGTACAGAATCGTTTGATGCACGCAAAGAAGAAAAGAGACGTTGCAAATAGCCTCCAAGAGATATTATATAATAGTATACTATCAGATGATTTATGATAATTAGTATATCCAATAGTCATACATAATTAAGGGTCTTTAAATTGTACGTTATCAAATAGCAGAATAGAGACCATGACATGCATGTATTATCAACTTTCATAATATCCTCACTAATGAACCACAAGTGTTAAAAATTAGAAAATGTCAGTAATTACGTCATAACTAGGTTTATAGTCGTGCTACTAAATAATCATTGGTATTTTTGAAATCTACAGTGTCGATTTAGTATATGTAAGTATAATTGTGGCGATAATACAGATTCATTTACCTATTTCCCCATTATGGCCATTTTGCCACACTGTGAAGTAGACTTGCACCTTACAACACTTTAGATAGCTAGTTTACCTGAATTAATTTTTGTAAACTTTCCTCTTTTCTCTTACATGTTGTTATTCAAATATCATGCCCAATATGTTTTATTACTATTATCTTACATCAGCAATAATTTTTCCCATACAATCGCTTTAATATTCATTAAATTATCTGGTAATGTGAACTTATCGCTTTCACACATTCCATCTATCCTTACAGGATATTGTGCAACTATATTTTCAGTGATATTTTAACATTTTATGGTAATGAGGTACTCATTGCTATTGCTTTGTATTGTAACGAGGTATGCACTATAGGGATTCAGGAATTGCCTAGCCATATTTCAGACAGGAGGTATCGTGTTTTCAGCCAGAAATCCAGGCCTGCCCAAGTGTACCTAACTGATTGAATTTGTCTTTTCAACTTTTAAGATATTGTTGAATTATGTGAATGTATATTATATACTATACGAGCACGCTTCGCTTGCTCGCGCTGAACTACTTTGTGTTGTCGTTGGGCTCGACACTTCGCTCTTTGAATTATTTTCATACGAATAACAATAATTTTAGATATGAAAAATTCATGTCTTAAATTATTGTTCGGGATCATCATACTCGATTACTCCAGTATAATCGTTGAAACCAAGTTTCTAGGACTATTTAGAAATTTGTTTACTTTATACACCTAAACAACAACAAAATACAGTTGAAATTGGGTTATTTTTCTTTGGGTTAATTTGTCTTATCGGATATTTTTGTCTATCTGAGGGTGTACAATTGAAATTCTGTTCGATATTTTTGTCAAAATATTCATTAGTATGCTCATATTACTAGTAAAATATTTGCAGCCTGCGTGTTTATTATCAATTGGTGTATATTACCAATCAAAAATCTTGTATATCAATAAAGTTATCTAGCAATATTGGTTATTTTGTCTATCAGGTTATGTCGTCGTCTTGGCCATGCAATCAAATGGACAAAATATCCCGATTTCAACTGTATTCACAATACTTTGTTGACAATATTATATTTGGAATCAGCGTACCCGAAAATCTCATACTATCCGTTGAAACAAATTCTCTAGCATCGTTTAAATTATCAGCCAAAACGAGTGAAATATGATTAATCGTATGATAACAAATATTTATTGCGCTTTGTTTACAATATAATATGTGGAATCAGCTTATTCACTTTATAAATATCAGCAACAGAAGTATATGTTATTCCCTAAATTATATACAGATTGTATTGCCTCATTACTATAATGCAAAGTGGACAACAAACACACAAACAAACGCAAGCTAATAGAGATTTAATAATATAGATATACTTATTCCAAAATTATAAGCTCAGTAAAATACAGAACCTTTAGTAAATAGTGCTATAAGAACATACGAGCCTTTGGCTCGTCTCTTCGCGGTGAACTCGGCGCATTGCGCTTGTATTCAACAAACAAACAGACAAACAACAATTGAGATTTAATAATATATCATTTGTACGTATTTAGATTAGTAATATAGTATTAGCTTTTCACAACTGCTTAAAGGATAAGAGATTCTACAAATAAATGGATATATGGCTAATTTGCTATGCTAGATGTTTTTAGGTAAAAGTTATTAATATTGTGTAACACACTTAGTATGAGTAATATGCTGTCAAGTTGTCTAACCGCTCTGAAATACTTTTTCCGGAATTGACAATGAGATATTTATGAATTATGATGATAATATTATCTTACTTATCCCCAACTAGTAATACCTTTTGTATAAATCTATTTTGTTATGTTGGGATATTTTGCGTAGGCGTGGTTATATTTCCTTTCAATTAAATAGCTTATTTGTCCCCTAGGGTCAATAGTCCCTTATATATCATTATGTTAGTTAGATATTTTCCTCGGAATATTTATGAATAGTACTCATTAAATAACGAATCAATCTTGTAAAAAGTAAATACTTTTGTTATAGTTAGTCTACCTATAATGCTGAAACTGTTTTTGCTATCATATTTGGGTCACAATATTTATTTCAGATCTTATATTTATTCTATTTCTCATCCTAATTTTGTAATCAAGGTTGGAACCGCTCGATCCGAATATTCATGCCTCCCCGAATACTGAACATATCAATATTTGGTTGAACTATTCGCTTTCGGTTGCAATCTTACTTGTAATTGAACTATAATATTTGTAAAAGTTAGCTCATTATTGAGTCACGTCTATGAGATTTCTTTTCAATCTTTATTTTTATTCAATATATTTTCGCATGTTTGATGTTATCTAGGTTGTCCGACTGATACCAATTATGTTATATTGATTACATCACTTGATTACTATCCAACAATCTCTATTGAGATCTATATCTTATATATATTCGTTTTATTTGCATTCTCCAATATAGCATCATTATCCGTGCCTCTCTTGTATGGCTATCCATAGAATTTCGTCTCTGTACTTGCACTGTTTGGGATTTTGGCTAATAAGAGAAGATAATGCTTAATTAAATAAATTAGTTGTTTCTTGATCAAAACCATATTTTTATTTGAAGACAATTTCCATTGTGTGTGTTAGTCAATACATTTAGGTTCTTCTATTTTTTCTGATTACCCAGCAACTCGTTCAACCAGAGTATGCAATCCTTGAAATATATGGTAAACTGTATATCCCATTTCAGTGTAGAAGACTGCGTTATGCTAGATAACCCTAGTATAAGCATGTCTGCTATATTTTAATAATCTCATCTGGGTCATTTTTGCCTTCCTCAATACATTTGGAAGCTTGACATTTCACTATGTCATTTTATGTGAGAATATTATCAGCTAGTTAGTATGTTGGTGATAGTCACAATGTACAAATGTATCACATGAATATGTAATTAAATATTCGCTGTTTATGCCATTGGTACACATTTCCATATAATAAGATACAATTCAGAGTATTTGGTTTCATAGATAAATTCTAATGTAATATTCTGGAAGGAAATTTAATTATAAATGAAGAAAATGATTAAATATGACTATGAAAGCCTGGATGCACTTTTTGGGGTAAATACCAGCTGTGATAATTTGCTATAATTCTGCTCAACAAATGCTTTTGGAGAATCATAATATTTAATTTCTACTTTTCTTATTCGATTTTGATGACCAAACATTTATGACTCAATTAAACGATAAGACTACGCATAACATTGTCTACCACGCAAATATCTAGAATTTACTATCTTAAAATATTTACATTATATGTACTGGTATCCTAACTAAGTTTTCATATCCACAAATCTTCTTTTATAATCGGCATATTAAAAACATTTCTTGGTATTCCGTCCTCCATGCAGTGTGCGTTCAAATCTATATTGTACATGTTCAAAAAGTGTTCAAACATGTACAATATAGATGATGTATGCGGTATTCTGCAGTCAAATCCCTATGTATCCGGTTAGATCTTTTTGCAAATTACAGAACATTTCCGATATTATATCGCATCTACGCTTTTTCGTATTAGCAAGGGTTCAGATTATCTAGGTCTACAGTAGGTAAATTTATCTTATCTTTCACATCTAGATAGATTATAGCTAAGTTAGTATAAATAGGAAACTAATCCTGATAAATGTATCAATCAGTACTACTGAATACAAAGCTAGAATTTCATAATCCAATCAGGAGGTAATAAAATGACTACTAATTCGAACAATTCTATTAAAGTTATAAGGAACCACTCATTCCATCTGCACTTTTTCAAACTGCCAACACTTTGCTCTCTTTGCTCTCGTTACATTTTCGGAATAGGAAAACAGGGCTATAAATGCCAACATTGTAAATACTCGGTTCATCAATCTTGTGTAGAAAATGTTTCTTGTAACTGTTTCCTAGAAGCTGATGCCCCCTCAACAAATATTCACTCATTCTTCCCAACTTCTCGAAAGATTTCTTTCTGCGAGCATTGTGGTCAAATCATGTTCCATCTATTTAATAAGGGATATGTATGTTTGCACGAAAAGTGTCAGTTGCGGGTTCATTCTGATTGTCGTCTTCTGGCATTTCGAGAATCTTCCGAAGGATTTGACTTTCGATATGGCTTCTTGGTTCTCAATATTCTTTCTATTTCAACTGGAAGCTCTAGGATGGTACAAATCGACGTTAAAGAAGCACACAACCTAATTCCTTCTAAGAAAAACGGTTCCTCTGATCCTTTTTGCGAGATTGTTTTAAGATCAGGTTCGCAAGTACATGAAACATTCAAATCTGAAGTATGTGAGAATACTCTCAACCCTGTTTTTGATGATGTCATAATTTGGACAATTCCAGAAGAATCTAAACTAACACTTGAAGTATCCCTGTACAGCAAGTTGAAGAGGAAGGTAAATAGGTTTCTTGGAGGATTTTCATTGACATTAGAGGATATTGTACAGTATAGTACAGCGAAAGATATACAGTTTGTACTCTTTAAAAGGAAACTAGCTAAATATCTGCATCATGTTTCTCCTGTCACCCCAGTTAGACAAGTTCATGAGCAGAACGACCGTATATTGTCGATAGAAGATTTCTCAGTTATCTCCATAATTGGAAAGGGCGGATTTGGTACAGTTGTTTTGGCAGAGTTGAAAGTATCTCCTGAGAACGCATTCGCTGTCAAGGTTATCAATAAGAAACAGATAATCAGCGAAGATTTAACTGAGTCACTTTTAATAGAGCATCGAGTAGCCCTCTTGCCAAACAAGCCCTCGTTTCTTGCTGGTATGCTCGCTTCATTTCAGGACACTGAATACTTGTATATGGTATTTGATTTCTATGGCGGTGGCGATTTATTATTTCACATTAACAATGAGAGAGTGTTTCCTGAACACCGCACACGCTTTTACATTGCAGAGATTTCAATTGCTCTATTCTTCTTGCACAGTTGTGGAATAGCTTATCGTGACATAAAGCTTGAGAACATCCTTCTAGATAATGAAGGTCACATTAAACTAATTGACTTTGGCTTATGTGCTGAAGGTATTGTTAACGGACAAACTCAGACTGACACATCAGTGGGAACCTTCGAGTATCTCGCTCCTGAAGTATTGGCTAGACTTCCCAACGACTGCGGGGCTGATTTATGGAGTCTTGGCGTTCTTGCCTATGAAATGATGCTAGGTAGATATCCATATGTATCAGATACAGATGTGGGTCTTTTGAATGAGATAAAGGAAACTAAAGTTAGATTACCCTTCACTCTGTCAGAGCCAGTTAAACAATTTCTTTCTCGTCTACTCAAGGAAGACCCAACAGAACGACTTGGCTATGACCATGAAAAAGGTTGCGAGGAGTTCAGATCTTGTAGTTTCTTCTCTGAGATCGATTGGATTAAACTTGAAAAGAGGGAAGTGAAGCCTCCTTTTGTCCCTAGACTGAGAGATATAAAATCAACACGATATTTCGAACCAAGAAATGATATATTTGAGGTTTCAAAAGATGTGTCTGAAACTAGTTTAGATCTCTCCAAGGAATTTACTTATAGCTCAACAGATATCCTCGCGCTGCTTTAATAATAAATTTAATTATTTGCTATTAATCTATTTCACTTGAATTGTATCAGCTAATTATATGTATACTGATAAATGAATCGTTATTCCACCATCTTTGTGTAAAGAGGTTAAATAATATTTGGGTAGGTGCTACATTGCTTCGTCACTTTAATACTTTGAAATGGGATTGGGACAGTTTGACACCAAGAAAGCAATAAAGGAGAATATGAAGACAATATGGTGAATTTACCTGAATCGTGGTTCCGCAAACTTTCATTCGGCATCTCCTATCTATACAGGCATACACGCATACTCTAAGGTCCGAATTAACGGCCCCCGCTTATTAATATCGAGAATTCTTCATTGTACTGGTTGTTTTCATGACTTATTTGGATTCTATGGAATCTCTTACATCTATTTTAGATAATGTTCAGTATTTTTAGGTAGTATATCAAAGTAATTCTGTACTTTGGAGATTCTAGACCTCCTAAATATTCACCCCTCCCCATTTATTCGGACCGATGGAGTACTTACTCGGATATGTATTATGTTAATTAATTAATTTTTAAGTAATACTCGATATTATTCTGATTATCTTTGTTGAAAGTACATCTATGTACGTAACCTCATCTGCTATGGCTTATTCGGGAGTTGTGTGGTTTACTATTATCTTACATCTCCAATTTCTTCAATACACCTTGTTTATCATCCGTCTGAATATTCAATCCAGAATGTTCATAGACACCTTGCCTTAGCTATATGACCAACCCTATCGTTATATTTAAGAAGTATATTCAGTTTTTCCAACCTTGATAACCCTCAAATCATTTTAATATTCAACACACACCTTTTCGAACCCACTTCCTGTTTTAATATTGTATTCACAATTGCGTAAGTTAAGTCTTTATTTTTATCCATAATATTTCACTTTTGATTCCTCTCCGAATTTTGTGTTTATATCATTTTGATTGCATTTATATATAGAGCAACTGTCTGACCCTTTGCTTTCCGTTCATTTGAACTTCTAAGGTAGTTACTAATGGAACCGATTCATTATTTACTTCCTTGTCGCAAGTGCTGTGGTCTATGAACTTATTAAAATAGAAATTATATTTTTTGTTGAGTAACTTCAGACAAAGTTATCATCCTCCCTATTTGAACTCCTATCTGTTTCAGAATTTCCTAATCAAAATGTTTCAATTACTTAATTCATTGCCACTTTAGCTTATCCAATATTCGTGCGGTTGTGTAATGTGTACTGTAATGCATCGATTACTCTAATTGTGAATACTGCGAATTACCTACAATAGAAAGTCTGTTGTTGGTAATTTACATATTTTTAATGTCTGCATATTACCAACTTGTAATTCATGGACTAACGCTAGCTCCTAATTATTTATTGCTCCAGCGTCTCCCAAGGCCCTCTAATTAATGTTACGTATTACATAATTTTCATGTGCCTATGTCCCAGTTCGTATGCGGATATCTCGAACACGGAAATTTCGTCCGTCGTTTCCTTCTGACAACGATTGTTTGTAATTCGACAAATATGTTGGTGAATGCAGAGCTTGATTTCTGCGGATTGAGAACAATGGAATTGGCAATTTGAAAACATGTGTTTGTTAAATTACGACATGTTTGTGGTAATTTCGCATACATAGCTATATATGTATTTTGCAGTCATCTCATAATGTATAGGAATTATGTTTGAAGATTACTTATAATCAAAACAAGACGTGAATTTACGTATAATTAATTCAAAAAGTGTGAAAATCGGATTCTGCATATTCGACATATTTAATCAAATTTGATTCTATTCTGTTTACTTCTTCGTAAATACGATGAATGCATAGTTATGCGACATCTCAGAATTGAGAAATTCGGATTCAATATAACATCCCATAAATCCTTTCCTTGACAACGGACAAACAAACAGACAAAAATTGCAATTTATTAAAATAGACATTTTGGGATATTCGTATCTTCAGAATCTTCATTTGCTTATATTAATTTTTAGTAAATCATGTTTCGGAATGAAGTTATTAAATTGTGATGGTGGATGTATTAATTGTATTTATAATGAATTACCTAAATGAATTCCTAAAAAACTCCTTGAATATATGATCAGAAACAAGTAGACTTTCATAGTATCATGCTTATCATAAGTTATACCATAATTATAAGAAAGTTCCGAATGATTAAATTTAATACTATATAATTCATGGTAGAATCTAACCGAATTGAATTCTCTGAATTTTATTGAAATTTGCAATTTCACTACTTCAGTAAAAGTTAGATCTGTTACACAGTCGTCGCGACGGGGGGCATGGCCCTTCGGTTAACTCGTACTCCGGGGCATGTCCCCCTTGGGTCAAATTGAACACTGTAAAATTTTGGCTCGTTTCGCTCGCATCTTACCCTCATATATTTTGTAATCTCACCCAATTATTTGCAGGGATATATCTTGCATTGATCTATGTACCTAAGCAGGGCCACCGCCAAGGATATTGAAGTGGTTCGGTTGAAATCTCACTTACCATAGAAACAGTACTAACATACCAAAAAGTTGACCAGTCAACAATGATATACGTTAGTTATCACATACCATTTAATTACTACGAAAATGATTATACCTTGATTCCAAGTTATTTTATTTGAAAATTCTGTTCGTTAATTCCTTGACTAATTATGCATTAATTTTATCTAATTTGTTATGATTTTGGGCTTACGCTACAAATAATGACTTATCCAAATGGCTACAAATAATTATTTGTAGAGAAATATTGTGCTATGTAAAATGGCCTAATCGAACCTGTTAATAAATCCGAGGAATTAAGGCATGTAGGCATGCATCGGGCCGTACCTGGCCTCCTGGCAATACAATAAAATGAATAAATGAAATTTAAGAAAAGACTGTGTATTCCAATTCATTATAAAGACTACTTTATGGTAGATAATCCCTTATCACCATGTCTTCTTTATTTTCAATAATCTCATGTGAGCACATTTTCACTTCCTTAAAACATTGTGAAGAAGTAACTTTATTTTTGCTATTAAAGTAGTATTTATTTGCTTCCAGGTAATTCCCTGTGGATGTAAGATAATTATTTCATAATTTTTACACTCACATTATACTAAGAAATTCATTACCTTAATCTCCCCTATTTGGAAACGAGACGTTGCACTACTTCTAAGCGAATTAGTATGTTGGTAATAGTAAATTGGTATATACATATGGTATATATTAATATAGCATGCGTATAATACCCAATTATGTACTCATGGTACAATTTCAGGGATATTACAAATTGAATATTCTGAATTATCAATAAAGATATCGCTGAGATACAACCCCCTCACCTAGCGTTACGTTGCATTTGAACGGCCCAAACAATAAATCTACGTATTGCATTGTACACAAGGCAATAATATTTCAAAGAATTGGTTTTTTCGTTTGTATCCTCAATTTGGTTTACATTTACAAATCTTTGTGCTGAGTGTTGATTTTCCTTAACTCTAAACCTAAATATCCACAAATTTTTTACTATTGTGTACCTTTTTCATTTCTAAATGAAAATTTTGATATGATACAGTAGAACTCAGTTAGTACGTACTCGCCTTAAGATTTATTCTCTGCTAATAGTTACTAATTTTGTTTCCCGAGGGATACTTCTTATCCAAGTTCTATTGAAATATTTAATGTTTCGATTCATTTTCTCTCGTGAGTTAATTCGAGTTTTGCATTTGCATAATAATTTACATGAAGATGCTTATTTTCCATTCATTCATTTCGGTTAACCTGTGCATGGGCGTAATTTTGGGGTGGTCTACCACCCCAGTTTTGGGCAGTAGAACTAGGATAAGTTTACTTAACTAATAGTTAGGCTATAAAATATATCAAAGAAAAACTTGAATTTATAACACTACATATGTCAGAATATAAAAATATATTCTTCAGATTTGTTAGAATTGTTATAGGTTAATATATTATAATTTAGATACTAAATGGAATAGTTCCCATTGAAATTTAATCGACTCTGAACATGAATCCCGCCACCCCAGATTTATCTCTTTTTTCAAGTTATGCCTATGAGCCTATGAATTGACTTCATTGAGGTCTTACCATTGGCGTTATTCAATGCCCACAAGTTTAACTGATTTACGTAAATTCAGCTTACCTTTCGCTCTACTAAATGATATTGCATAGTAGATTGATTAGATTATTTAGCTTACTTGGTTAGTATAAATACGAAGCTAATCCGGATATATATATCAACCAATACTACTAAATACACTTCTAGAATTTCATAACATAATCAGTAAGGTACTTAAATGGCAAATTCTTCTGACAATTCTACCCTAGCTAGACAAGTTCATGAGCAGAACGACCGTATATTGTCGATAGAAGATTTCTCAGTTATCTCCATAATTGGAAAGGGCGGATTTGGTACAGTTGTTTTGGCAGAGTTGAAAGTATCTCCTGAGAACGCATTCGCTGTCAAGGTTATCAATAAGAAACAGATAATCAGCGAAGATTTAACTGAGTCACTTTTAATAGAGCATCGAGTAGCCCTCTTGCCAAACAAGCCCTCGTTTCTTGCTGGTATGCTCGCTTCATTTCAGGACACTGAATACTTGTATATGGTATTTGATTTCTATGGCGGTGGCGATTTATTATTTCACATTAACAATGAGAGAGTGTTTCCTGAACACCGCACACGCTTTTACATTGCAGAGATTTCAATTGCTCTATTCTTCTTGCACAGTTGTGGAATAGCTTATCGTGACATAAAGCTTGAGAACATCCTTCTAGATAATGAAGGTCACATTAAACTAATTGACTTTGGCTTATGTGCTGAAGGTATTGTTAACGGACAAACTCAGACTGACACATCAGTGGGAACCTTCGAGTATCTCGCTCCTGAAGTATTGGCTAGACTTCCCAACGACTGCGGGGCTGATTTATGGAGTCTTGGCGTTCTAGCCTATGAAATGATGCTAGGTAGATATCCATATGTATCAGATACAGATGTGGGTCTTTTGAATGAGATAAAGGAAACTAAAGTTAGACTACCCTTCACTCTGTCAGAGCCAGTTAAACAATTTCTTTCTCGTCTACTCAAGGAAGACCCAACAGAACGACTTGGCTATGACCATGAAAAAGGTTGCGAGGAGTTCAGATCTTGTAGTTTCTTCTCTGAGATCGATTGGATTAAACTTGAAAAGAGGGAAGTGAAGCCTCCTTTTGTCCCTAGACTGAGAGATATAAAATCAACACGATATTTCGAACCAAGAAATGATATATTTGAGGTTTCAAAAGATGTGTCTGAAACTAGTTTAGATCTCTCCAAGGAATTTACTTATAGCTCAACAGATATCCTCGCGCTGCTTTAATAATAAATTTAATTATTTGCTATTAATCTATTTCACTTGAATTGTCACAACTAATTACATGAACACTAAAAGTTGAATCTTTTATTTGTAAAACTACACTCAACTAGCCTAACGGGTCGAAAAAATGGTCATTCTGGATGGGGTTGTGACCCAATTTGAGAATGGAATGTGGTTATATTCCTGAGACATTCATGCGTTGCTGGGAAAATAATTACAGGATATAACTAAATGACTACTCGAACGACTTGAATTTTTCACTGATTACGAATATCGAAAATTCGTTTCGATTTAATCTTACAAAGTTCTATTAGGGTTGCCATCCCTCCCAGATTGAGGTTCAATTACCCGGGAATCAGCATTTCCAATCCGGAAGATTTGACAAGTCTCATGGCAGAATCATAATTCCATCTTCCAACAATTATGGATCCTCATACCTTCACAAAAATATTGGTAGTTTCTATATTTCAAGAACAGTGCTCATAAATTTTTAGCTGAAAATAGTTTGCAGATAAATCGTAATGTCACTGGAGTGTTTAAGTTTCGATCATAAATTTTGCCAAAAGGTAGAAATTCAAAATAATCGCAATAATTAAAATTGCCTCTAAGATTTCAATGAACTTCGGACTAATCCCTGTCCCAATATTTTCAAGTTATGAATTGGTCTTATTATAACGAATTCAGGCAGATAAATCTAACGTATTACATGTTACCTTCACAATCATTTCATTACATTTACAGCTTTGAATTTTCCAGTGAATTATGAAATCAAATGTGTCATTTGAGTAGCCCCACCGGTAAATTTCTCGTTCCTACACCCCCTGCCTTCCACCCATAATCCTCCTCTTGGAATAGAACTGAGTGAAGTTGGCAACCTTGAGTTATATGCATTTTAAACTATTCAAATGTGTCCAAAAGTGACACTTTAAGAGGCTCAATATAGGAATGTTTAACACTGGCAGCGATCCATTGGCACAAATATTCAAATTGATAATGTGGACAAACTAAATCACCCGAAAAGAAAATATTTGGTGAAAAATCAAAGTTAGGTGTCGGCATTTGCCTGAAAACTTTGATAAACTCTCAATTCATGTTAAATTTCATAAAAGAAAATACATATTCTGTAATTTTTTAGGATAGAAAAATTCAAGGAATCAATTTTGGCTAGTTAAGCAGCTCAAACGGCCACCCTTCATCTATATTAACCGCAATTATGTGATTAAGTTAGCATTTACACAATTCGAGTATTTTCTCAACTTTTTTTGTGGGAAAAAGGCACATTCTGTCCTAATGGATGCTAGGATTGTTGAATTTGTTTATTTACTTTACAACGATAGCTTATCTGAAGAAACATTGAATAATTTATAATTTATACCTTGTACATGAAAAAGTATATAAATCTATTAGGAATTAATCGAAAAAAACATATGAAGACGGGGTAAGAAATTGATTTTACATCAGATGTGCGCAATATATATATACAGTATGGATGATTAGAAGGCATCTTTCCAAAGAAATACGAAAATTACTAAAGTTCGAAAAATCACATTTTTGAGTGAATTATTATTCTGATGTCATATTTTGAATTGAGCCTAAACTAGATGATGAAGGATGGCAGTTTGAACTTTTTAATTAGTCTAAATGATTCCTTACATCTTTTACCCTAGCATACTGTCCAACTTAGTTGCTACTTCAAATCGGGATTTCTAACGTGAGCCAGACACAGGGCCGGATAGCCTATAAGCAAAAGCCATGGCTTAGGGCCTCACGGCCCTCAGCAATTCGACGAAAAATAGCTTGGCATAGCCAGTCTCAGTTCCCGCACTGCATTTGTTGTTTGCTCACAAAGTGTAGTCATGTTAAATGCGAACGCCACAAAAATCAATTAATTCCCATATTTTATCTAAATAACCCTCATTATCCATACAATACTATTAACGACCTATCCATATTTAATTAATAATGTAGAATATCAGGTTAAGTGGGGAGAAATAATTCAAATCGGGATTATATAGCTCTTGACGGGACTTGCGTCGGGAATCAGAATAGACAAACGAAATCGAGAAAATCCCTACGAGATAGGGAGGGTTGGACAGTATGCCATAAAAAGTTCAATTCACAAACTTCGAAGGATTAATTTACGTATTTGAGATTTATACAAATAGCGTTTTTTTTACTCGTCGGCTACTTTTCTATCTGTATAGTAGTCTATGGTTGACCCATAGCATTCTATACACTTAGGCAATGGTACTGATTGATGGACTTTAAACAGGGATACGTCAAGTCAGTGTTAAGGAATTCTATTAGTTGCGAAAAACTTTAAACGTTACATTTTGGCCGAATAAATGTATTATAAATGTGATATTTGACAATTCTAACAGTCTACATCTACAAACTATTTTCAGGCCAAAATGACGTCATCTGATTGCTTAATTAGCAAATATGTCAGAAAAATGTTCCAGTTTTGAATTCTGTAATGAGGAAATTACTAAATTTAGGCTTTCAAAATTTATACCATGGAATCGAAGGATGTTGCTGAATATCAAAATTTTGTCATTACAAGTTCTCGCGCTCCTGAGTTATAGGAGTGACCATGGATAGCATATTTTTGTCAAATATTCACCTATGACCTCCAATTCTATGGCCAAAACATCAAACAGACATGTAGAATATACCCTATTTCCGATATCCTGATAATACATTTTGATACGGTATCTCCAAATAATATTGGGCAGTCATCAATAATGCCTTAAATGGTCATTATCATTTATCAAGGTTGCATCATAACCATCAAAAATATCAAATCAAAATGTATTATCAGGGTATGGTAAGTCGAGTATATACTACATGTCTGTTTGATGATTTGGCAAAAAATTTGTCATCCACGGTCACTACTATAACTCTGGAACGCGCGAATTTTATCATGGCAAACTTCTGATATTTTGCATAGTAACATCCTTAAATATCATGGTATAATTTTGAAACAGTAATTGTATTAATTTACTCTCTATGGAGTTTCAAAACTGGAACATTTTTCTGACATATTTGCTAAGTAAGCAATCAAATTACATAATTTTGGCCTGAAAATAATTTGTAGATGTGGACTGTGGGTGATGTCAAATATCAATAATACATATATTCAGGCCAAATGTAACGTTTAAAATTTATTGCAATTAATAGAATTCCTTAGCACTGTCTTAACGTATCCCTGGTCCAAGTTCATTAATCAGTACCATTGCCTTAGTGTATAGAATGCTATGAGTTGGCCATAGTTTTAACTTTCAAGGATCAATTTGACATAATTTCTAATCGTCTATCTAGCATCAATGTACAACTTTTATTGAATTACGTATCCCAATGATACTCAAATGTTTTATTGATTATTCAGATTGATTACCTACGAGCTGCTTCGCTTGCTCGCGTTACACAACTCCGATTTTCGCAAATTCAAGTTTTTCATCTGCAAATTTATTGTTGGTTTTATTAATATAAAGTAAACAAATAGTTTAAATATTAATTTTTATTCAATTCTGCAATTTTATACTTTGCTAAATTCGAGAGTCATAGTTACTTCCGCCGTTTACCCGCGTCCCATGCGAACACAAAGTGTTTTAGCAATTCAGTGACTGTGTTACCCCCTGTGTAGCCGTTTAGAGCAAGCCTTCATTTATATTTTGAGATTTTGCTAATATACTTACTTGATTATCGTATAAACAACAATAAATTTACATATGATTAATCCAAAAGTGTGAAAATCGGATTCAGCATGTTCGATATATTTAGTGAAGTTTTATTGAATTCTATTTACTTACGTGGTAAGCACGGTAATAGATAGTTATGCGACAATTTCAAAATTGCATACCACATATCCTGTCCTTGACAACGGACAAATAAACCAGCAAACACACACATAGACAACAATTGAGATTTAATGATCTAGATTTGGTCGTAATATTTGAAGACGTGTTAACTAAGGAAATTTTGAACAAATGCTTGTCTGATCAGCATTCATAACAAGAAGTTGTACTAACATATTTTACGTGTTATTACTATTTCATTTTATTGTGTATAATTTCGATACTTACATAAAGTACTATAACTAGCTTAATTTTCTAGTAAACTTACTGAACTATTATCATTGCTATATTTACAGTAAACAATTACATTTGATATAGTTGATGACCAGCATTTGGAAATTCAAAGGTTTGGATCTATGCGTAGTCGAAACCACTGTAAAAATAAAGCTTTTTAGTTCTTGATTGTTACGAGCGCGCTTCGCTTGCTCGCTCTAGCGGTTGAAAAAATAGTATAGTAAGCATATATAAGGGCAACCTCTGAGATACGGCACAAAATCATTCTACCGATGATGCCGTATCTCGGAGGTCTACCTGTACTATTAAAACGCAATCAATCTATAGTTATATGTGTGTGTATATATATATATATATATGTATGTATGTTTGTATGTCCAGGATTGATTGAAGAAACTGGAGGACCCCTGGGGCTGATGTTTTTAATCATCGGTTTTATCTTACTATCGTTTTTTCTTATCATCGATTTATTCTTATTATCGGTTTTCTAACTATATCTGGTGCAATATTTGCCAATTTAATACTTAATGTATTTCCATCTGTTTTGTCTGACCATCGTTTTATTCTTACTATTTGGTTTTTCTTACTGTCGGTTTTCTCGGTGTGATCCTATTAAGCTTAGTCTGCTGTGATACACTATATATATACAGATTAATTGTGTTTAAATAGTATGGAGTTATAACGACTTTAATGCAACTGCTCCTCTTAGTTGGCAACCGTACAATCGTCTTAATTTATCAACTCTAATCCAATAAAAACCTGCTCTAACAATTCAAATCGTAGAGTAAATTACTCAATTCAACTATGAAGCAATATTTTCTAATAGAGGTTACAATAACATTCTATACATAAGGCGTTGGCCCGATTTTTTTGGGCCAGAGATAAAGTAGCTAGTCATTATATCTACATAGGGATGTCTATTTGTTTTAATATGTCAAAATGGTGAATTTTCCTCGAAAATATGTATTATTGATTCTTAACAATACACAAAGTTTGTATCTACAATTGCTACGAAATATTTCCGGATCGAAATGACGTCATCTGAATGATTACGAAACAATTTTGTTGACAAATTACTTCGTAATCCTTTAGATAACTTTCTATCCGGAAATAGTTTGTCGGTATAGACTTTCTGTATTGTTAAATATCATTTATACATACAGAGGGGAAACTTCACCATTTTGATATTATCGAACAAACTATTTTATCCCTAGTCGAAAAATTATTAAGCGCTCCATTGCCTTATGTATAGAATGCTATAAGCTTACTTTATTAGTTTATAACAGCGTTATTCACCACCCCAGTTACTCAGGCATATGCAGTGCTGCCAAGACCGTAAATTTACGTAGTCTACGTGAATTTGACTGCTATCTATGTATCTACGAATGAAGACTTATTTCTACGTATTTCTAGGGAATTACATTTACGTGTAATACTTTTTGTTAACGATGAAGGTCAATATTCAAAATTCCTCAACGTTTGTAACGACCTCGGACATTCAATTTTGCATCAGGCAACATTAGACATATGTTTTGATTATCATTACATGATTAAGATATAATTTAATTTCCCGTATTTCTTTGCACCCAGATATTCTGTTAGTTGCACATCCTAGACAACATACAAGGGAGGAGGAAGGTGTTAAGTGGCGGTCATGCCAATGGGTTAATCTATTCTAAAGTGGTCACAGATCATATTATTGAATAGGCATGGCCAAAAGTAGTCAGGCTATGGCCTGACTGGCCTGATCTTTGCGCCACCCTGACCTATATACGAATGATTACTTGATAGCATTTAGAATTTATGCTGATATCCTCAAACCACCTGGAAAATTTAGGAATGTCTTACTTGCTTTAATTAACTTAATTCATTTTCTTTTAAACTTAGTCTATCCTGTACCCACGTGCATCCTCTAGAATTACAAATTGAATAATTACTGTGCTGACTATACTTTCTTATAATGCTCAGTATTGATCTCAGTGGAGAGTCTTTTGATTTTTTTCCTTATCCACTCTACAGCCGACACCGTTTATGATTAGCTGAAAATTTGTCAATGGGTTCATTGTGACCTGTAGATTTACACCTTGGTATACGATTTAGATCTGACAAAATTTTGCCACTTTTGTGCCATTTACAATTTTCCCATAGGAATTGTATTAAGTTTTTGGGTGATAGAATACTAGGAGCTAAATCCTATATAATTCAATTAACTTAGTACACAATCGCTAGACAATGGAAAAATAATTATCGGCACAATAGACAATTTGCGTGACGTCATAAACTAAATAAAATTTGAAATAACTCAATAACGATAACAGCTAAAGTAATACAGTGGAGTTCGCTTATTAGCAAGTCGGGTTTTGCACGAGAAAACTTGCTAATAAGCGAACTTGCTAATAGGGCAACTCAATCAATTTGATAAATACTATTGTTGTATGTACATGTGCATACGTGTATGTGATAATATAATACGTATAAGAATATTGTAGTGCATTTACGAGAAAGCTTTCTACTTAATTCAAAAGCAACCACAATTTCCTCAAAATTGAAGAATGTAAATCCGGTTTACTACTATACTACAGAATAATCTCATTATATAGCAAGTTGAGTTTTTATGAGAAAACTTACTTATAGGCGAACTTGATTATACATCCTAATATCTTAGCTCCGAGCACTGAAAAAACTTGCTAATAAGCGAATCTTATTAATAGACGAATTCTACTGTACTTCCAATTGATGAAGTTAGGATGGATACATCGGCCACCATAAATATGACGCCACCATAGTGGAGGAGGTAGTAATGACAAAGCACAGTCAAAATGGCAACGTGTAATAGGAGAATGCTTATAACTCCATTTTTATATGAGATTAAATAATACTTGCAATTGACGAAATGTAGTAAATGCTAGATGAGATACATTTCCCATGATAATAATGACGTAACCATAGTAGAGTAAGCAAAATTTTCAAATTTTGAGATTTCAAAGATTTGACAATATTGTAGTGTTTTTATTCATTTTTATACTAGAATAAGAGCGTAGCGGGCAAAAATATAAATTTACAACCTGTGCCGAAAGCTTAGTCTATAATTATATTTGTTTAAAGTGGCACTAGTAATTCTATTTGTGAATAGCTATTACATTTTGTGGATTTTTATCATTACATGACAATTCATTAGGACTGGGTAGAACTGGAGGTGACAGGAACTTTTTTCATGTTATCCCGAATTTCGTATTAATCCTATTTACGGGATTCCATTGTAAATCCATGTACTTGTTTGAACAAAAATTTGAATTTTACAATCATTATTTTAAAAAATAATTTATAACAAATCGGTTCAAATAACAGTGTTTCATTACAAGAGCTCTTGTAAAGTTAACAAGTACTAATTCACAAAGTAGAGCTAAAACATTCTAATACAATACAGCTAAACTGGTTAGTTATAAACATGAATGAGCGGGGGGGTGATTTATTTCTCTTAAGTTGATTACATTTATTTCCTGAGGTTGATAATTATACCTGTTGAGCTTGAGGAACTTGATCTTGAGTAATCGTGTCCTCTCCTTGCATTGATTCAACCATATGCTGCTTTAGTAATTTATTAGAAGAATTCCCTCGAGCATACCCATTCTTTGGATTAGTGCTTGTGGAAAGTTCTTTTGATTCCTTAACATCATCTGGTTTAAGGGCTTCAAAAGTAATATCATTCCCATCTTTACTGATTTGTTCTATCGCTACGATTTCTTTTTGATTTTGCATTTCAGCCGTGCTATCTTGTGATATGAGAGTTGCTTGTTTTAATATTTCCTTTGCTTTGTGGTCCTTGAATAATTCACAAGTGTAATCAAATCCTTCGAACTGCTCGTGCTCAATGATGAGGAGATTCCCTGGGTCGATATTGCTCAACTTCGTCTTGCATTCATGTTCTCTGTGTGTAGTTTTTGAATTGGCTTGTGGGATATGCTCTGGTGATATTTTTCGCTCTTCTACCCAGCTCCAATTTAGCCCTTCGAAGAACGGATGTTTCCTGAATTCTGCAACACCGTCAGTTAGCGAGTATCCAATACGTTCCGTAGCATTTATCTTTAAGAGGTTACTTATAAGACCCGCTCCCTTACGCGATATGGTTGTAGGGTATGATGGTATTCCTTTCAGCATTTTCTTTAGTTGCCTTTCTTCATTCGCGTCATAGAATGGTATATCTCCGTGTAACATTTCATACATGAAAATACCCAGGCTCCATAGATCAACTCCACAATCGTAATCTTTCCTCATAAGGATTTCTGGAGCCATGTAGTCCAACGTGCCACAAAATGTGTCAGTGGTAGTCTGTCCATTCCAGATTCCTTCTTTGCACAGTCCGAAATCTACTAACTTCAAATGGCCTTCATGATCAACCATCACATTTTCTGGTTTCATATCCCTGTAGATGATACCTTTTCTGTGAAGGAAGAACAAACCCAGTGATAGTTCTGCTAAATATAACTGAGTTCTTTGTTCGCTGAAGCGTTTACTCTTTTCTAGGTGTGACAACAAATCTCCCCCACTCAAGAACTCCATGACCATGTACACATTCTCTTCGTCTTGAAATGAAGCCTTTAGGTCAGTCAGAAAACTTGGTTTTCCTTTTAGTGCGAGAACTTTCTGTTCCGATTTGATACACTCCACTGCATCACTTTCTATCAATTGATCTTTGTGCATAACCTTTAATGCATAGAGTTCTTCTATATTGAAGTTGTAAGAAACTTTCACAACCTTTCCGAATGCGCCCTGGCCTAGTATGATGCTAAGATCAAAATCTTTGAGATTAAGGAAGTCATCGTGCTCAAGGCCATTTTCGATTGAATGTTGCACAAATGTACGAAAACGGATTTTTGCTTTTTGCCTCTTTTTTTCTAACTCAGATTGAATCTTTTTTATTTGTTCATTATTATCATCCATTGTAATCCTCTGATTCATTAAAGGAGTGAGATTTTGGTTAACTAAAGCGAACCATAAGTCCTCACCATTTCCTAGCGATTGTACTTCATCCATATTGAAAGACATCCCCCCCAAGAAATCACTTGAAAATCTGTTGTCCCAATCGTAAACGTGGAAGTTGAGGCGATACGACTTGCGTGCAACGAAGCTTAGTTCATACTCCGTATTGAATACAGGATCCAGAGTTTCGAAATGGATCTTTGTCTTGTGTTTGCAGACTGTCTCTCCGTTGTTATTGACTACCTTTGTCTTGACATATGGATCTGATAATCCGTTAGGGTCAGCTGGTAGTAGCTTGATTGCCCGCTTGAGATTAATCTTTAGATTAATCTTACTTTTGCTGCCTGGAGTAACTGTCATCGATAAATTTATCATTCCATATTTCTTATTGCTGAATGTACCACAATCTTGCGGTATTCGTTTTAAGCAGCGAGTGTGAACGTTCATTTTGCAGAGAGGAGCTGAGCACTGATGTCCTTGTCTCAATAGTCCGTATATACATTGTCCGCAGTGGTCACAGAAAGTAAGTTTCTTGTAGCTCTGTACGTGGAAGCGATGTGGGCTCATACCTTTCTCTGCGTTTTCATGGGTAGGGCAAGGGAATGCTATTAGATCAACACAATGCCTGTGCAGTGCGTATCCACACTGTATACACATGTAACCTTGTTTTCCCACACCATAGATAAATTGTGAGCAATGAGAACAGAATGTAGGCTGTTTGAAAAAATGCAATTCGAAGATATGATCTTTTATTGCAATACGTTTCCTTTCTCTCACTGCGCCTCGTCTTTCGCGCTTGTGCGTTATTTCTTCAGGTTGATTCTGTATTATTTCAGTAGCCATTCTTGGAGTTGAGTACCTATTCTGTGTAGTCTTTTAGTTTATAATTTGATAATTATCCTACCCTTTTATACTTGTTCTTGTATGGTAGATTGACTGTTTCCATTTGAATTCACTTTCAATCCTAACCACTGTAATAAATCAATGAACTGACCATGTTAGTTTCATTATTTAATTGATTATGAACCATATGAAAACCCTTATGTTATCATCTTGGTGTATAATGACGTTATATTAGGTGTATTTATGAGAGAATTTCAATTATATAGAATTCTAAATGACTAATGATAGTGATAAAAAAGATTTTGATTTCTTTATTATTTACAATGTAGAATAAGCTCTACTTGAGTTTTAGAACATTTGCTAAGCTAGTTGATTTATTTCCATGTTGACATTTATATCACACAATTGCATTTTCTAGGTTAGTTTGATTTTGTCTAATCTAATAAAGTACTGAGTGTTTAGTTATTGTACAATTGCATTTTTTCCACTTACTTGTCCAAATACTTCTTCCTATTAATCAATCTTCAGTTCTGACCTTAGAGGAAGAGAGCTTGCACAGTGTCGCAATGTACAATTTTAAGGCAGAATGCAGTGATGTTTTGCCTTTTAAGAAATGGGGAATCGCTGCTTCCTATTCAATTAAGGTGAAAACAGCCCCCTAGAAAAGAAGTAGAACTCCGCTAGCCAAATGTCTATAACTACTATAAATAAGATTGGAACATCTCAGGAGATCCATTTTGGTATCTCGGACGTTCTTTATTTTATTCTTTGTGGCTACTTTAATTCGTTTATTAGAGTTGTCCTGTTTTCGATGGTGGAGTACTCCGAAGTTACCTGTAATATTCATTTAAACACGAAAAATCAAATCCCAATGAACACATGATTTATCTCTTTTATAAATCTTGTATATTTTACTCTTCAATGCAATGGATTCATTCCATGAAAATTTTACACCAGTTCGTTGGATTCGTTATCTCTTTTATCTAACTTATTAAACGGTACTTAATTCTGTCATATTGTAGGTTGTTACGTATTATCGACCCATTCATTTGGTTTATATTATCAAATGTATTAATGTTTTCAGGTCCAAGATCTTGAGAAGATAAGACGTAATTTAGAAAATCAACTTGCTGAGGCTAAACAACAGTTAGAGGAAGTTGAAGATGAACTTATGTTGTCAGAGGATGCTAAGCTCAGACTAGAAGTCAACTTACAGGCTGCTAAAACTAATTTTACGAGAGATCTTACATCAAAAGAAGAACATAATGAGGAATTAAAAAAAACTCTTAATCGACAGGTTATTATATTTCTGTATTATTTCTAAAATTAATGTTATGCTGAATTACTGATTACTTATGCCAGGTACTACTAGTCCTCTGTAACTTGATCCCATCTTTCTAATCATTTCAAAACTATTTTCTAGAAGTATTGATGGCTAAATGTTTTAAGAAATAATTATAGTTGAATCTTATTAAAATATATTGCAGTGATTCCTTGCTAATACGATTCATAATAGAGGTGAATAAACCAATATTTCTAACTGTTTGCGTAGAACATAAATTATCATTCTTGGTAATATATTTTGATTACTATTATTATTTGCTTATTCGATTAATTTGCTAATATTTGAATATTGAAAGCGGATACATTTCAACTTTGATTCAGATGACATATCTGTTCATCTCGCAAATATATTTTCATATTACGTAATTAATATTATTTTAATGAATTTTCTGATTAATTTAGTTTCAATTAGGCAGAACACCGTTATTCAATAATGATTCTATAAAATTTTAGCTCATGTTACTGTAATCTAAATAATCTGCACAGCTGGATTAGGAAATAATACTTACTGCCATTATATCGTAATCACTACACAGCACACAGCCTTTAACTATTGGTTAATATGCTAATTTTCTCTTAATTAACCCGATAATATCTAGCTATGAGACTTAATTCGCTGTAGTAGTTGTGATAACGTACATCGATTTATACGTTAACTTCGTAATAGGAGATAAATAGTATTGCATTTATCCTATATCGCACACTAAGCACAGTATCTTCTTACACGGTAGATGCGAGCCTTGAAATATCACGAATACGACTGACTTAATTTATGTCATTTGTAATTTAATACATAAATTCTCCCATGATATTCAGTGATAATTGTTAGTCGGTTAATGCGGTTTAATGGTATAGTTCTACCAATTTCTTGTATTTTCTCTCCTGTATGGATTTGAATCCTTCCTGAAATTTGTCGATAAACTAACTGTCTGAATTGTAGTTTGTACTTTCTAACGGGAAATTTCTGAACCATTTTACCTATATTGTATAGTATACCCAATGCTGCCATAACTAAACTCTTCGATAAACCAAGCATAAATGAAGAATCCCTGTACAGTAGACCCTCGATTATCCGAACAGCAAGAAGAACATTAATTTGTAAAATTGTTCAAATTTGATCCAACAGGGAGCTTTATACCACTTTAAAATTTGGTTTTCGGATGATATGATAATCTTAGGCCCATATAGTTGTAAACATGCATGCTTGCAGTCAAATATTACAAATTAAAATTCTCATTTTCACTTATCCAAACACCAAAATTGAAAGTGTCCACGAAAGTGTTCGGATAATCGAGAGTATGTGTTTAGGCCCAGGATCAGTTTTCGTAGTGTGTGTATTTATGGAAATACTATATTATCTACTAAATAATAATAATAGATCCATGAATTTGAGGAGAAAATAGAAGAAGAGAAGAAACAAAAACAAATTTCATTTAATCAACGTAAAAAGCTAGAAGCAGATTACAAGGAATTAGATCTTCATGTAGACTCAATTGCTACGCAGAAGGAAGACGCGCTTAGACAGGCCAGACGTTTCCAAGCACAAGTAAAGGACATTTCTAGAGAACTAGAGGAGTTGAATATACAAAAATCAGATGCTATTATATCTCAAAAAGAAGCTGAGAAGAGAGCCAAAGGTTTAGAGAATGAATTACAGATCTCTCAGGATGTGAGTTAGAGTATTGAATTCGCCTCTAAGTGTGTATATTCCTTAATTTTCCGATGGATATAGTGACTATAGTCGTACATCTTTTTATATTTTCCTAAATACATTTTCAGGATACTAACCATTTTTAATTCGCTTAGGCCCTCACTACAGCACAACGTGGTCAAAAGAATGCAGAGGCTGAACGAGACGAAGCTCATGAGGAGGTTGAGACTTTTCAATCGAAATAGTAAGATTAATGTCTAGACTATTTTAGAAATAATTACGAGGGTCAGTCCAAAAGTTTTGTCCTACAAAGGTTCTATTTTGTCTTCAATCAAATAAATACAACACTATATACTTAGATATATATAATGACTCTACTATTAATTTGAGCTATTCAACACTTATTTCCTGAGTAGCGCTATTTTATCCATAAGCCTATATACAGATTTTATTATTACTGAATGGAACCGGAAAGAAGAGATTTTAGAGCCATGATGTTTTATGACTTTATGCGTAAGATATCAGTGGAGCAGAGTCATGATAACTTGGTGGAAGCTTTCCAAGATCAAGCTCCATCTAAGCGTACAGTGGAGCGTTGGTATCTAGATTTCAGGAGGGAGAGAACGTCATTACAAGATGAGGCTAGGTCTGGGCGACCTTCAACCGCCGTCACTCCAGAGACTATTGCTGCTGCTGAGACATTAATCAGAGAGGATAGCCGCATTAACTATGAGCAGTTTGCTGAGACCCTAAAGATCGGGAAAGCCGCCATCAATACTATTCTACATGATTATCTTGGTGTCAGAAGGCTTGCGGCCCGACGGATCCTTCATAATCTCTCTGAAATGCAATTAGCGGCAAGGGTAGAATGGTGCAAGTTTATGCTCAAGAAATTTAAAGGAGGAGAGTCTAAACGAGTTTACGACATACTAAGATGTGATGAGACATGGATCTATCAGTACGATCCGGAAACAAAGCGGCAATCTTCAATCTGGGTGTTTCCTAGCGAAGATCCCCCTGTTAAAGTTCGCCGGGCTCGCAGCGTTGGGAAGAAGATGGTGGCTGCTTTTTTCTGTAAGACTGGCCCAGTAGCAATAATTCCTCTCGAGGATCGTCGTACCGTCAATGCTGATTGGTACATTAACAATTGCCTGCCCAAGGCTTTCGAAGCTTTGAGTTCTCGTCGCCCTAAGACCGGTGTCAGAGGACTTCTCCTTCACCACGATAATGCATCTGCACACACAGCAGCCAAAACATTGGACTTCCTGGCTGAAAATTCGGTCCAGTTGGTATCGCATCCACCTTACAGTCCAGATTTAGCTCCATGCGACTTTTTCTTGTTCCCAACAATCAACGAAAAGATCCGTGGAATAAGGTTTGAGAGTCCTGAAGAGGCTCGTCTGGCATTTGAAGAGACCCTTTGGAGCCTGCCAGAGGAAAAATGGCATAGTTGTTTCGACAGTTGGTTTCATCGTATGCAACTTTGCATAGATTGTTGTGGTCGTTACTTTGAGAAACTGTGAAAGTTTGATTAAATTTGTTATTATATTTTTTGTGTACGACAAAACTTGTGGACTGACCCTCGTATTATATAAATACTGTTCTATCAATACTATTAAAACGCAGTTCATCTCTTTCTATTTATATGTATCAAGGTTGCAACCGAATAGTTCAATATTCGTTTACCACAAATAGTTCAATATTTGGCTGGCTCCCGAATATCAGTATTAGGTTAGCAAACAAATACATTTGGTTGACCAAATTTAATTCATACTTCCCAACCCTCACGGGCCCCTGGATTATCCCTGATTTACAAGAAATCAATGGAAGTATTCCAAAATCCAGAAAATATATTAAGGGATTGATAAGTATGACATTTGACCAAATATATTTGGCCAACCGAATATTTGGTTGGGCAAATATTCGGTGGAGTGGTTTCAACCTTGATATATATATGTGTTTGTATGTTCGGAATTGATTGAAGAAACTAGAAGAGCCCAGGGCTGATTTTTGGCATACAGGGGAGGTATTTTGGGCCTGGCTCGGAGAAGTTTGAGTCATGGACGAAATTCACACCTATGTCGAAATTATGATGTAATTTTCACCTTTTTTGGATTTTCGAAGATCATATTATTAGCTACTCCTGATCCAATATAAATCATAAATGTTGAAATTTGAATCACAGGTACCCCACAATAGCACTGACAAATGTAGCTGTTTTATACTTATGCTAAAACAAGGGGAAAAGCTCAAGGATACTTCCGCCCTTCGCGCAGCGACCTAGTAATGAATTATATAATATTGAATATTTAACCATAGCATTCTATACGCTAAGGCAATTGTTGTCCAAGGCCTACTATATACACGACTAATTAAGCAAAGAATTGCCGCAATAATATCCAGGCCATTGATTATATTCTATTTGATCATGAAGAATTGCAGTTATCATTACAGATTCTACTATAAATAGGTTTCCACATACGGTGGAGACATCTAGAATACTTTTGAACCTGCTCTCAGGTAATTTTAACTACAATGACGCAATCAAATTCACCTTCAATTATGGTAATTATTTTGCTAATAAATGCCAATATTATCAAACACCCACATATCTCATGAAATAAATCATGATTGTATTATCTCAGGACAAAAACACAATGGAAAGACCTTATTAAATAGATTAGATTAAGCTTTGAGAATTTCGGAAAATTTGACAAAAAAGGAACAAATTACCATATATTGGCATGAACTTTGATTGCGTCATTGTGAGTAAAGTAACCTGAAAAGCGGGTTCAAAAGTATTCTAGACACAGTGGCTTCACCATAGGCCTTAGAGTGAAATTTTCATCATCCCATAAGCTTTCGACAATGTTACCATTAAATTCACCATAGTCTGAAACCTGGGAATCATAATTTTATTTGTAAAATTCCTATTGGTTTGTAATCAAATGTCATGCTTAGTGGATGGCTATAATTGAATTCATTATTCATCTCTATTTTATGTTTACACATAGGCATATAATTCTCTCTATCCAAAAATACTCATTAGAATGACAGCTCTAAGTTTTCACCTATTATTAGTTCAGAATATAATCTTCTCATTATGATAAGAGCTAAGTATTTCACTTTGAATATTTTCTCCATGGTTCAGCTAATTTTGACGTCATATAGTGTGTCCGGACACATTATACCTTGGTCCAATTACCCCTCAAACTCACTGTGGCCAGTCGTGGCCAGGTAATATCAAGTTTTAGGGTGATTTGTCATGATATTATCTGTAATTTAGAACTAAATCCAGCCTCCCGCAACCTCCCGCTAATGAACACCAAGTATTTTTAATAGAGCGACCCGTTAATTTTTAAGAATTTCAGAATATCAGCAATTCATATTATACTACTTTTATTTACCAAATTTCTAGCAAATATTTTAAATTCTAAATGAATAACCAGGAAGCATTTAATTTTCTTCTTTCTCAACCATCAATCAGAACGGCAGTCGATTCCTTCATCCAGATATATGATCTTTCAGATGGCGAATTCTCCTCAATTCAGAGGAGATTCAAAGAATTGAAGTCTGAACATGATGCTTTTAGTAAACGTAATGATCTATCGGTCCAGTTGTGATAGGTTTTTGCAATGTTCTTAAGTGTAAGGAATGAGGAGGAATCGGACACACCTGCAGGCTGAAATGTACAAATTTGCTTCACCAGAGTATCGATCAAGACATACTATTTAATTCTTTAATATTTGAGTAGCGTCTTGCTTTCTATCTTCAACTTCCATACAAATAGTTTTCGAAAGCGGTCAAAGGCAAGGTACATTGAACCTTGTGGGGACCTCTGTCCGAGGCTATTCAGGCAACGCAATCCCAATCATAGCGAGCCCAGATAATGGAAACGCGACCCGCAACGGCATCTCCCCAGTGGCGAAAACGTTAAGTAACTCTGATCAATCTGAAGTGTATTGCGGAAAAGGCGACGCAACTGAGGAGTCCATGCCAGGACAAACACTTGGGTCGCAATAAGGCTACAATAGTTTTATTAAAATTTACAGGATAATTAACCGTCAGGTATTAAGAACACGCAAAATGTCCAAGTCACCCTAAAATTCCAAAATTTCAATTTTTTCACTTCATACATAAAATTGCTATTGCCGTAATAATATACAGCAAAAGAAAGTTAAATTGATAATCTAGACACTTTACCCCTTGGTACATAATTTTAGTGTAAACTCTTTACCTAAATACCTGAAATAACACAGATATTTCAGGAATTCAACTTTTATAATTTTGCTTACGTCATCATAACAAGAATAATAGAAGCCATATAAATACTCAATCTGGTCAATCTACTATAAATAGTGGTTACCCATTAGTAAATAATATATTGTATACCCTATCTCCAACCTAAATAGATTTACGCTGGTTTATATGTTTCACAAATTTTGCTTACGTCATCATAACTCAAAAAATAGAAGCCATACCAAAAATATTTTGCTGTCAATCTACTAGTTATATGCAATAACCCATAGATACATAATACATTTTATGCACTTTAAATGTACCCAAGACCCTAAAGCCTACGGATAGCCATTTAAAGCCACTGTGCTAGATGTCTCCACCTGGATATTATTTATCAATTATTTGCTTAGTTAGCCATGTATATAGTAGGCCATGGGTAGTCACTGGTCACTAAAACTTTTAGATCAGGGATTGATTGAATACCTCAATATTCACCTAGGCAAATTCTATTTGTTGCGATAAGGTTAAATGGTACATTTTGGCCCGAATAAATGTATTAATGATATTTGACGATACACAAATTCTATGTCTATAAAGTATTTCCGGGCCGAAATGACCACATCTGCTTGCTTAGTTATCAATTATGTCAAAGAAATGCTCCAAAGTTAAAATGCTGTAATGAGTTAATTAATGAACTTATCGTTTCAAAAAGTGTAGTAGATGTCAAGACGGACCCATTGGCCACCATAACGATGACGTCACCATGGTGGAAGTGATGATGACAAAACAAACTTTTCAAATTTTGCTTAGATTTCAAAAACATTGACAAAACACGAGTGTTTAGACATATTCACAAAGATATTTATAACCTGTGCCGACAGTTTATTATGTTTATTAAATTTGTGAAAAGTGGCACTAGTTGCTGGAGGCACTATGAAATGTTAAATTTACCAAATACAAATAGTTCTTCCAATTACTATTGCCACTTTGAACAAATTTAATTAATAGACAAAGCTGTCAGCACAGGTTGTAATTTTAGATTTTAGATTTTGTGTGAACACATCCTTAGAACAAAATGTGTAAATTTTGTAGCTGTAGAGTCAATAGTTATTTCTTTACAGTGCTTTCATATTGGAGCTTTTGTTTTTGTTTCGTGATCATTCAGATGACTTAATTTCGAAACCATTTTGAAATTATCTAAACATAGACTTCCCTATGTAAATATATTAATTAACTATTATATTCCTTGTCCAAAAATTATTAACCGCGCCATTTCCCTTATGGATAGAAAGCTATGTACGTACTAGACCAGGATTTCTCAACGTCCGACATCGCATTCCTCCCTAAGCGACCCCCAGGTCCTTCCATAGCCTCCCTATCTTTGGATCATCATCATACCTTAATTTTTGTAATAGTAATGATAAATTTTCAGTTAGTCTACCAAACAAACAATCTATGTTGGATGTGTTTAATGAATAATAATTGGTTAAATAGCATAATATAAATATTTTCCCAAGCTCTGAACCCGGTCATGTCGAAATTAATTAACTAGATGAACCGATTTTGAGTGGTCTGAGACCCATTAGACCTGGTGGATAATCCTTAAACATAATCGTACCCAATTCCTCTCCATGGACTTGAAATTCCTCCCCAGGGGGGCCAAGTGGACCCCGTTGAGAATCACTGTACTATACCGAAGTACGTCATGGCTAAAAGTTTGTCTTATACAATATATAATTGAATTGAAAAACTGTTTTGGAGAAAAGTACGTCTTGAACCAAGTTTCAAAAGACCTATTTATACATTTAATAAATAGAATTGAGCAACATTGATTGTAGTATTAGGTAGGGAAACATTTCAGAAATATACATATACCCTATAGTAACTGAAGAAAAGGTTTCCCCAAATTTGGTGGCGAATTTCCACAAATTTGGGGCAGCTAAGCTAAGAACCCCTAGCCTACTCTGGCTTCGCCCCTGATTGGGGTAGGTCATGAGCGCAGCGATTGTCCCGATTTTTCTCTATTTCTTAACTCAGGTTGTTAAATGTGGACAAATGTTGACATCGTGTTAATTAAAATCTAATTTTAGCTATATTTAGTATTCTTTAATAGTTATTGAGATTGCCCTGTCAACTGACCAGGCGCTTCGTGTCATGAGAAACCAGACGGCTCCATCTCTCTCCTAGTGGAATATTTTTTTGTCAATTTGACACTGCACATTACCATATACTCTATTTTGAGATAACTGGCATTAGTAAGTAGATTTTATATAGAGGGAAAATGAATTTCTTTCAAGATAGCGAATGTTCATATTCTATTAACGTATATCACGAAACTTAGCATGGCACTTACTCCATGCTAATAATGTATTAACGTTTAACCAAACCAAGTGAGGAGCGATGGGCCGAGTTTCAGATGGAGGAATGATCGACGCGTATTTCATTTACTATTATAAATCCTATAATACAGTAAACTCCACTTGATAGAGGCACTGTTTAGGTCACCCTGGTTAATCAGGCACTCAGCCAGAAACAGGACCATGCGAATAGTGTTAATTACTCTGGCTAATCGGACCAACACTTTATTCCGCATAATCGGGTAAAAATGACCTGGTCCCGATGTGACCCTATCAAGCGGAGTCTACTCTATTCAAATGATTCTTAAATATTTTTATTTTTAAGTTCGTCTACTCAAGAAGAGAAAAGAAAGATTGACAGTCGATTTAGCGATATGGAAGCAGAACTAGAGGAGGAAAGAAATGCAGCTGAAGAGGCTGAAGATAAGTGTAGAAAATTTCAAGCTCAGGTTTAATTTTATTGTGATGGGGATTTGATGGGAAATTTCTCATGTTTTTCAATGCTAAGATTACTACTCACTTTAGGATTACACTTGTTATCCTATTTTTCAGCTATTTAAGAATTTTATAATTCGATGATTTAGGGTTTTACACTAGCTTAATCAAGCCAATGTAAAATGGAAGTTTTTATTGTACAACAACATTGATTTGTACTACCCCCCCTCCCCCCCATCGATAAAATTAGCTTAAAATATGCTTTTAAGAATTGAATTTATGTGAGATTTATAGAATTACGCTCTCAATGCTATGCTATGCTACGCTTTATAATTATTACTTCATAATGTGAACCACTAGCACATATGTATAGCTCCCGGATTAAACCTAATTTTTTAGTGCAGCTCCTATAGGGAGATGCCCTAATGGCATGGACCATGTGCAACGTCCGAACCTCCTTCCACGCGAAATCTAGCAGTCCATTCATATGAAATTTGTGGTACAAATATACATTTTGGGTCGGAGATTTGCACCTTGAGTATTAATATTTCTAAAGTGAATATTTCACACCTTTATTGTAAAATTCAAAAGCAAGCTGGAGATTAGGTTTCAAGATGTTGTCAGGGGTAATTGGGTATGTAGAGTCGGATTTTTAGATTTTCAGAGTCTGAGAGTTACAAATTCACTGATTTATCATTAAATTGATCATATTTTCACACCTTTTTGTCAATATTTCAAAATTGTCCTAGATATTAGCTTCCACCTGCTATTCAGCGGTAATCAGGGATGTAGAATTCGATTTTGACATTTTAAATGGATAACAAGTTTAGTAAAATTCAATTCTTTGCTAAAATGGGTATTTACTAAAATATTATTAGATTCAAAAATCCACTGAAATAGACGATGATTTGCGATTTTTTTTTTACCTTTATGTACGAATTAATACCTATTTATAGAAAGGTAAAGGGATGTATAATTATAGCTAATTTTAATCTTTTTGTCTTGTTTAGAATGATTCTTTATCTGTGGAAATTGGAAATTTACAGAACCAGAACCAGAAAGTTGAGGCTATGAAAACATCTCTCGACAAACAAGTATGTTTTTTGATAATGAAATATACTAATTCCTGTAATACTTATTTACTATTTACTAGAAAATCTAATTTCACTTTCTCATTATAATATAACGAGCCTTTGGCTCGTCGCTTCGTGATGAACTCGCGCATTGCGCCTCGAGGTATCCTTTATTTTTTACTTTGCGTATCTCTACCGCATTAATACACTATGCAAGTGCTTGCACCATCGTTTGCCTACACGAGTTTACGTACTTGTATCTACAGTTAAAAGAAATGAAAACTAAATTAGATGATACTGAAGCAGAAATGGGACGTAAGTATAAGGCTAAAGTTTCTTCTCTGGATGCCAGAGTCATTGCTTTGGAAGAACAATTGGATTCTGCTGTTAAGTAAGCTTCAAATTCATCTTAAACATCTTATGTTACTATAGATCAGGGGTTCCCAACCTGTGGTACGCGTACCCCTGGGGGCACTCGAGAAGGTTGAGTCATTTACAAATATTATTTTCAAATTTGTGATTATGATACCATGTAATTTGAAATTAATCTAAATGTATAATTTGACAAAATATTTTCAATAGTAATATTATATTACGTAGAATATGAACTTAGGCGTAATGATTAATTACTTTTCAATTACACACAATTGAGCATTAATTTTTGTCAAGTAATAGACCTTTGAAATAACTAATGAATTCATACAACTTTTACCAAAGAAGCTTAATTAGTATATTCTCAGTCAATATATAATGGTAATGAAAATTGGAATTTACAACGGGGGGTACGCGGTGTATATCCTTTTTGCATAGTAGGACATGGACTACGAAAGTTTGGGAACCCCTGCTTTAGACTTATATCTAATTGATTTTCTAACCTTTTTCGAACTGCTATACAAATCTAGGTACAACGACCAATTAACAAGAATTTCTTGCCCGTGAAATTTGACATACATTCAGGTTATTATCCAGGCGTATTGATAATGGCCTGAGTGTACGTCAAACAGTTAGGGTCCGGGTCGGATCGGTGTGCCAATTTTTATGTCACTAGGCCAGATAGATTTTCACCTAACTTGGAATGATGGAGAAATAACTTAGTTAATATTTTTGTAAACGTACGAATTTATTTCCGTATTTTCGGCACGCTTTTGACACTAATATTTCAATAGCGCTTCCAATTCGGGTTTTATAAGCCAAGTTTAGCAGAAAAGTATTATTTATCAATAGTTTTCTGTGGCAACGAGGCTATGATCCAATTTTTATCTAGCCTTATTTTATTATATGCTTGCCTGAAATTCGAATATTTTGGTTTGGTTATAATATTAATTTGTAGAGATATAATATGGATTCTTTTTACATAGAGATAAGAATAACTTTCAACGCCAGATACGGCGTTGGGATAAGAAGCTGAAGGATTCTCTTTTGCAATCTGATGAGAATAAACGTGTTGGGGAGCAATATAAAGAACAGGTACCTTTTAATTTGGATTAGCTACTTTAACAAAATTGAATTTACATTTGACTATTTCAATATTTACCCCTCTCTAGTATGAGAAAACTCTAAGTAGAATGAAGACGAAACAAAGGCAATTGGAAGAAACTGTAAGTTTGTACAGGCAGCCCTCGCCGTTCGCGGTTTCGACAATTCGCGGATAATATCTATATTATTAAAACACATTTAATCTGTATACATGTATGTGTTTCTATGTATAAAGTTTGTATATCCAGAATTGATGGAAGAAACTGGAAGACCCCAGGGCTTGTTTTTAGCATACAGGGGTATTTTGGCCTGGCTCGGACCAGATTGAGTCTTGGATGAAAATTCACACCTATGACGAAATTATGACGTCATTATCACCTTTTGGATAAAAAAAATCTCTTTATTTGCCACTGTTCACCAGATATTCATGATTGGCTGAGATGGAAATTTGAATCACAGGACCCCTCAATGGGCCAAATGTCCTGACGTCATGATTTTGACCAAATACAAACTCATTATGGAATTATTACGTCATGACTGTACAAAAATTTGAATTTTTAGAATTTCTTAATACGCGAGCAACGAAATTCCAAGGAATTCCATTCCTAACCAAAAGCTACGTAGCAGCTCCAGTATTACCACAGAAGGCCATTAAATGGAATTTGGATGGACCATGGATAATAAAAATTATATTTCCGCAAAAGGTAACTTCGAGGCACGTAGTGTCGAGTATATCCGGTCGCGAAGCCACCAAAAGCATCAAGAAATTTAGCTCTTTAACACTTAAGCTAACCTGAGGCACTAAGCTGTCGCCTAACAAGCGAAACCCGCTAGTATATTTTGTGTCTTGTTTCGTTGTTCGCAACACTTTCCTTCGACTTTTTGCGGTTTCGTCACACACATCAGCAGTTTGATGGAGAAATTTTCACAAATGTTTTTGAATAATACATAAATTTTATTTTCCATCACATAAATTAGTTGTATCTTCCCCAATAATATATGACATATCCTCCAAATGACTACCTCAATATTTTTCAGTTTTGATATGGCGTAGTAATTACGGCTATAATGTAATTGCCTCAAGAAGCAAGATTTGTGATTTTTGCCTACCAAAGTATTTAGCTCCTGATTTTCAGCTCAATTAGTAAATCATTCCTGCTTTGAAACTCACCAACTATTGTCCATTATTTGATATTGATTGAATTTTAGTAGCACTGTTCGTGTGATTTATCTATAATTAAGGAACCTAACGCCACTATTCTCATTAAACTATAGTCTTGCCGTCCGCGATTTTGTCGTTCGTCGCAATTTTCAGGAACGTAGCCCCCGCAATCGGTGAGGGATTCCTATATATGGCTTTGTTTATACACAATTATCTTATCGAGTGACCCAGAAATACAAGACCATTTTTTGCAGTTTGTTAATATTCACTCGAAGAAAATTACTTATTACTTAAGCTTTTGTCCATTGAAATGAGTTTCCATTTATTCGAGATTCATCGGACGAGACTGCGCTACAATTTATTCGCTTGCTAGGTTGCTGTGCGACGGTCGTGTGCTTTGCACTTCGTGCCTTTGGTTCATCTTAAGTATAACAACTACACTTCTTTTTTAGTTTGGTCGCTCCATGACTCAGGGACGGTCCCATGATTTGCGTAGCCGGAGCATTTCCGGCTAATTCCAGGCCCAGATTTTACACCCGAGACAAAATATTATTATATAATAGGCAGTGGTGGTCCGAGGATCTGGCCGACCCGGGTTGGGCTGAGTAAGGATTTTTAAATTCGGAGCAAATGCCTCCCCCCACCCCCCTGGGCCCGCCACTGTCGTGACTGGATATATAACTATAGCTATACTCAGCACTACGTGCCTCGAATTCAAAGAACAAGGAGAATTTGTGAATTTATTCCCGATCCAAAAGAATCATTGTAGCCTCATATCGTCCCAGTGAAGCATCTACAAAAGTTTTCGATAAATACTCTCGGCATTGGTAACCCGATAAGTATATATATTTACTATATGATATCGTAATTTGCCAGAACATTCGGTATATTGAGGGGTAGCGGGGTACCTGTGATTATACTTTCAAGCTTATATTCCGTATATTGGCCGATTAGTGTCCAATAATTTGATTTTTTAATCTAACTACTGATATAATAATGAATTTTATACAGTTTTTTTCTTCAATTAGGAAGACGAAGTAAACAAGTTGAAAAATGATAAGAGACGGCTACAAAGAGAGGCAGATGAACTCTCAGATCAAGCTGAACGAGTCCAAAAGCAGTATGAAACTCTGCATGCAAGACAAAGGTAAGTATTTTTGTTCTCACTTTTACTGCTGGTCAGAGATGGAACCAGTCAGCTTTACCATGACCCAACCCGACCGGCCCGTCGACCGGTCCCCTGGTACTTTGACTATACACTGCCTGGCCAAAAGTATTGGAACACCCTGTCACTTGTGACACAAGTAGCACACGGCGAGAATATGTTGAATATTTTGTGGATATAGCAGAAAGTAGAAAATCTCTTTTGCTCAAGGTTGATGAATTAATATTTATTCAAAAATGTATGAAATTTTTAGTTATGGTCTAGTTTAATCGAACTGCTAAGTTGAAGTTTTGGTCAATATGATTACAGTATCAAATTCAGATTACCATATTCCGAAATTATGACCGGTACCCGACCCGACCGGTTCCATCTCTGCTGCTGGTTTGTTTCTTAAATTGTAATTTTATATTATTAAAACTTAATTTATCTGTAATTCTACATAGTTTTGTGTTATTTACAGGATTTTTGCAATTTCTATATAGTATTTGACTGCAATTATTGGAGGGACATGAGCTTATCTATGAATACTTCATTGTGATAGAAAAAAACATATTATCCACAGTAATATAAATCTGATATTTTTAACTGTTTTTGTCCCGAATTGATTGGGGAACTGGTAAGAGCTATGATCTAATATTCTATATGTGTGGGATATGATATACAGTATCTGTGAACCAAATCTAAGATCTAAGAGATATCTAAAAAACTCTCTGAGATAGGTGTTGAAATGTCTTGACCTTGTTGTTTGAGGGCTTAACAATTAGGCAACTTTGACCTATCATATTTTAGAATTAATACTAGGAAATTTGAGTGCAAATAATTCTGTAATTGCATATCTTTCTCTATATGGTCGACTATGCCTGGTCTCCCAGACCACTTATGATCGACTCAATTTGGTCCTATTGTCTCAGTACTTCTTAGTTGGTTAATGTATCTGGAAGCGAAATCTAGTTGCTCAACACGGTTACACGTTTTTGATCTAATTAGTTAATGATATTGCTTTTATTAATGATTGTGCGTTTTGTTCACTATTTTAAATGTAGTGAAGATATTTACCTTGGATTAGTATCAGGCTTGCTACTGCATGTTACCCGATGTCTAACTACTTCCTGGTTATCGGATTTTGTCTTTGTGATCGATATCTTTCTACTTACTGAATTGTATTTTGATTGGATTTGTTAAAGATATTGCTTAACATTGATCTCTTCCATGATTGTTCTACCCTGGACCACTTATGATCGGCCATAACTGGTCCCAGATCCTTGACTTTTTGATGCCTCACCGGCCTATTGGCATCAACCGCGTAATTTTTGTACTAGGGATATGCTATTGAACGAAAATATGGTATTAGTACACGGGATAGTTATATCACACAAGCAGTACATTTATGCCAAGTAAATTTATTACAAATACTATATTTCCCTGAATAAGTACCGTTGGTCAGAATAGGCTCCAAGACTTGTGAATACTAATTTATCACTACCTCTAGAATAATTTTTTATGAAGTCAAATTAGGAATATATATCCCTCATTTGACGAGGCAACAAATTGCTCTAATGGGTCTCCCAAAACAGTGATATTTTCAAAAATTGTAAAAACAATAGTATGAAAAAGTGGCCATGAAATCGTTAACCGCCCGGGTGCTTATTCAAGGAATTTCTCTTACGTTTTGGGTTACAAAAACCCAATTTCGACTGTAATAGCAGCTGTAAAAATTCATGTTGACATTTGATAAGCAAGACTTCACTTCTTTACCTAGCCGACCAGAGGCCAACAAATGTGTGTGGTACCATTTGACTCACTAAACATGGATAAACCAAAGTGGCATGAGCACAGTGAAAGTCCACCAGGAAACATGTAGCAAAGATGATTCTAGGGCATCTACCTCTATCCAACAGGCCTCATGTTTTAGAAAGATCCCTCAATGTCCATTTCCATAGATAACCATTGATATTAGGGTTTTAGGTATATTCACGGATAACCACGGAAGATAGCTTGGAAGGGATATGATATGGATGGGATTTTTCTCCAGGGCAAGCGCAAGCCTATTGATAAGCAATTTAACCAATCATATATATATGTATAAACAAGCCGCTTCGCTGCTCGCGCTCCGCGGCTTGCGCACTAGACTCCGCACTTCGTCCCTGGAATTTAGCAAAGTATAAAATTGCAAAATGAATTAATAAATATATATTTCAATTATTTGTTTACTTTCAAATTTACATATTAGAAACTTGATACGTTGAATCCGAATTTCGCATTTTCAAGGTTCTCATTTGTAAATGTATTTGTTGTATTTATGATTTATTCATTCATTTTGAATTTTATACTTTGCTAAATTCGAGATACGAAGTTCCGAGTCCCATGCGAATACAAAGTGTTCCCAAGACGCGAAGCGAGTCGTAAATTACTAAATAAAATAAGAACACATATAAACGGCAGAGGAATATGCGATTCTGAAAGTATCCCTTTTGATTACATACAAATTCTCCACTTCTTAACAGTCACTAGATCCTACCTGTGGGGTGGTATTAAATGAACCATGTGTCCCTGAACGTAATTATTGGAAGCCCTGAAATATATTTCATCGAATATGACATCACAACATTATTTTTACCGCGACTCGAACATTTCTGAGCTTGCCCAAATTCCCCATTATGCTAAAAATCAGCCCTTGGGGTCTTCCAGTTTCTTCAATTAATTCTGGGCATAAAAGCATATATATATATATATATAATTATACATGTATGTGGGTCATTAAAATGGGTTCGATCCACACAGGGATTGTTTTGTAACGCTTTAAATGGTCTGTTTCCAGGCAGTTATAGTAGACTATAACTAGCCTTAGTGTCTGTGTACCTCCTGGGTGTTGGTAGCAGTATTTGGAGGAAGCGATTAGCAGCTATATATATGATTGGCGGCAGGTTTTTGATTGAATTAGTTAATGACATCTTCTAATGTCATTAACTAATTCGATGATTATGTGTATTTGTTCACTGATTGAACTGTAGTGAAGAATTTACATTGTATTAGTGTTAGGATTGCTCCCCTGATGTTGTCCGGAGGTTTGGAATCGATATATCCTGCTGCATAGGATTCTGATCTGCCTCGTTAAGGAGCTAGCCATGACTAATTATGTTCGGATGTAGCTGGTTAATTACATTTACTGCGTTATAGTAACATACCTGGGAGTTACACACATTTTACAGACTCACATGTATATGAGTTTTCTAATCCACTGGAATTGTATAGTGTGTACGCGTACACGCTAAATTCTTTAATACACTGCAACATCAGTAGGGGTCTGGTGTATTGCGGTATATACACGGGTGGTCAAGGTTAGGGGTACCCCCTGAAAAGAACAAAAGCACAAAACCCTGAGCTGCACTACCCCTCTGTCGGATGGACATTATTTAGTTATTGAGTGCTTTTATCATTATGCACAAATTTTGTGTTGTAAAAGGTATATTCTTCCTCTCTCCTCTATGTTGTCTAGTGTGTTTTGAAATTGCTCATGATGTTTCATGCAAATACTATTCACTAAGTTCTATTACTGGTTTCATGTATGCACTCAGCTCCATATATGCATTCTGTCAAAATAATCAAATTTATAGCATCTTGCTAGACACACAACTATCTTTTCCCGTCATTAAATTATATATTCATCAATAGTTTCAAAAGCATTGTTACAACATCAACATATTTTTAGCTCATCCCGTCGTGGAGCTACCAAGTCATATGCTGGACGATCTCATTACCGTGGTGACTCCACATTGTTGGATGATAATGAAAACTTAGAAGGAGATGACGACGTTTCTGCTTCTTCCTCTCACTAACCAACAGCATCCTGCTTAGTAATACGTGTGTTTAGCTAATGCAATTATTTACTCTACAGTAGAAAATTTATTCAGCTAAGCTGGATATTAGATTCTAATGATTGATAATTTGTACATGTTTGTATGTTCGAAGAATTATTATCTTCTGTATGCTAGTTTACTTGCTCTCACCGTGCACCTATAATTATTTAATGTATTATGTAATTTTTATTCAGTTTTGTTTTGTGTCTACCATTTTCTCTGCTCTTGTTGTTAGGTTGACTAATACTGGTGATATAATATTCCAATAAATACTTTTGTACTTCCTATACGGGTCTTTGAAATTGTGATCTCAAAGAGATTTTATGTAAATATACAGAATATCTTTGGGCAAAATATTTCAATCACAAAATTTTGTGCGAGTTTTTATTCTTAAAGAACGTGGGCTTCACATACATTGTATCCTTCCACTAGGCGAACTAGGCATTCGCCCAGGGCGGCACTTATCAAGAGGCGGCATAATCTTTGGATTTAGGAAATTTCATTCTTTCAATACTGATAAATTAAGTAAATATCATAGTTGCCTAGGGCGGCAAATATTTAATCCGCCTCAAGGACCGGCCCTGTTCCTACTATCTGTATTTTATTACCACATTTTCTTGCCAAGACGTAGAAAGAAAAACCCAGTTTCGAATATACTTTTTACTGTATGTCCCATAATTATTTAGAATTTGTTCACATTTGATTCTTTGGGTAATATTTCAGCAAACTTTCATAGGCTATGCTAAACCGGTTTACCATAGCCTTCTCCTATATATGGCCTGTTGCATGAGATAATGACCCTCTATTAAAGGGCACATGGATGCTCAAAGGGATCATTATTCTACTCTACTCTCAGTAAGATGTTGTCCCCCTTATAATATTAAGTTATTGTCATTAATGGATGACATCATCATCTGACATCTACAAAATATATTGGTCATTAAACCACAACAAGCACTGAATGTTCCGTGTATATTTCTGAATCCTGAACCCTTGGGAAATTACAAGAATTTGAAGTGGAATTTAGACCGAAGGCATTGAAATTTCGGCTCGATGAAAGATAGTTACTTTATCAAGTAAGTTTACATCAGAACTACAGGGTGTTAAACAATTGATGTCGTAATATAGAATGGACAAATAAAACATATTCTTGCAGTGTAGTAATGTGCTCCTTACTTTCCTATACAACCGCCATTCTTAGCAATACATAATTTAATCCTATTTGGCATTGAAGCTATAAGATTGGCCAAAACATCCTCCGTCACCTGAGACCATCCCAGTTTGAGATTATTTTTTAAACTTTCTTCATTTGTTGCGAGGGGCATTGAATCCAGTTGACTGGTGTATTGCCTACAGATTTTCTATAGGATTCAGGTCCGGCGAATTCGCAGGTCATACTTCTTTAGGCCAAAAAACTTTTAAGGTTCTTCAAACACCACTCTTGAGTTCTTTAAAGGTATGAGCCGGCGCTCCATCTTGTTGAAAAATGGCCTTGGATATGTTTTTCATCCTTTTTCGTATATAAATGGGTCCATTTTTTCTTTTAAGTGTAGGTACCAAAGCTTTCTTCAAATTTCCTCTACATAATATTCTGTATTTACGGTCTTACCTCGTGGAATAAAATGCAATTCTGATAAGGCAGAGCAAGTCATCATACCTAACACATTTACTTTCAGAGGGTACTTCACAGTCTCTAACGGAGGTATATTATCTCGTTTCCGAGTACACACTCGGTTATTTTGCCGATTCGGAGTATGATAAAGTTGAAATGGCGATTCATCTGAAAATAGTATTCGTCTCCATTCTTCCACACTACAGTTCTTCCTCTCTTTGCAGAATTTTACACGGGCTTTTCTGAGAATCGGTTAACTTTTGCTGTGTTTTGTGGTTTATAAGGAGTAGCATTCCAACTTTCAAATAATTCAATACTGTAACGCAAGAAACTGCTACTATGCCTCTCCTTCTCAAATTCTTGGTCAATATCCTAGTTGATTTGTGAGGTTTGGATAGCGATTAATCAATTATGATATTCGCTGCTTTGGACAGGGATTTTTTTCGACCACGTCCATGCTTGTTTCTCAACGATTTACGACCTCAAGAAAGTACCCACCAATGCTGTATTGTTCGTAAATTAATCTTCAGAGCATGAAAAACCTTCGTTTGAGACATGCCTGCTATAATCATACCGATAGCACGATTGCGGACATCAATAGTGTTTCCGAAACGATGGAATCACTAAATAATGTTAGGAATTTTTATTTTCCGGTAAAGAAGAATATCAGCTAATATCAACTAGAATACTAATTATGAATTCATGAAGCATATACAAAAGGAATATTAAGTCAGATTATCATGATTAAATCGTCTAAATTGGGTACTTAATTGAAGATATAAAATATATAAATTACCTAATCAATTGTTTAACACCCTGTACAATATAATAATTAATACTATTACATAGTATAGTGGCTCAGTTCTAAAATGGTTGGCATAGTATATATGTATCTATCTATCTACAGTGGAGTTCGCTTATTAGCAAGTCGGGTTTTGCATGAGAAAAACTTGCTAATAGAGCAACTCAATCAATTTGATAAATACTATTGTTGTATGTAAACGTACATACGTGTACGCAGGGTTTCATCCAGGCGTGTACAACGCGCCTACAGGCGCATGAATTTCAGCAAATATAGATCTAGGCGCGTCAAAATTCGAGTAAGACCCCCATACCGTAATAATATATGTATACTCTGGGCGCGCGGAAAACTGAGGGGGAATTTAACGCGTATGGTTCATAAATGCTGCATGAAACCCTGCGTGTATGTGATAATATAATACGTATAAGAATATTGTAGTGCACTTACGAGAGAGCTTTCTACTTAATTCAAAAGCAAGTTATTGCTAATAAACGAACTAAAGGTCCTCTTATTAAGTTATTAGCAAGTCGTGTTTTGATGAGAAAACTTGCTTATACGTGAACTTGCTAATACGGGAACATAATTAATGCAATTTGGGCCATTGTGATCCTAAAAATCTTGCCAATAAGGCAATTGCTAATTGACGAACTCTACCTTGTATGTTTTCGCTCTACTGTTCACAAGTTCTAGAGATTAAGACTCTAAATTTGGTATGTACACTCGTAGTGACATCTAGTTGTGTACCTGACATTTGAAAAATTTGTATAATGTGTATATTTTCAAACCTTTTGACACCTCTATATTTTAGGTGTCAAAAGGTGTGTGAGATTGTTTGTTGATTTTTTACCAATCACTATCGATTATCTACTTACTGTCATGATATTGACAATGGTAATAGAATCCAATCAATTGCTCGTCCATGATCAAACTAAAAACGAAATATACACTGAATATTCAGTGCTTGTTGTGGTTTAATGATCAATATATTTTGTAGATGTCAGATGATGATGTCATCCATTAATGACAATAACTTAATGTGATAAGGAGGTCAATATCTCACTGAGGTTAGAGTAGAATACATGACCCCTTGAGCATCCATGGTTCCTTTAATAGAGGGTCATTATTATAGGTGATCAATATCTCATGCAACAGGCCCAGCATCAACCTCAAATTTTGGACTAGGGATAAAGTAGTGTACGGTATATAGTATAGGTTTCATGTCGCACAAAGTGCCCCCTTCCCCCCCTCCCCCTGTGGCTACGCCAATGCCTGGACTACTTCGATAAACTAGATATAAGACCTAAAGAAAATGATAAATTTATTATCAATAAGTATGAGGAAAAATCGATAAAATTCTCGATTATCGATTGCTGATAATAATTGGATTACACGTTTATTTTATAAGAAACTTCGAGCTGAGATCAGATATTTGAAATTTATATGTACGTACATTAATAACTTTGATTAATTCAATTATGTCTACAGTGGAGTCTCCCAATTCCAGACACATTGGGGATTAGATTTTGTCGTTTGTAGGTGAGATGTCTGCTTCTCAGAGATTGATTAAGTATTGTTTACATGTATTACAACTTATTTCGTTCCACGGGCTTGTCTGTTGTAGAGGTGTTGTCCGCTTTACGGATTGTCCGTTTTGGGAGAGTCCACTGTATTTCTTCCCGGTTATTATGGCATAAGGAACTTTGTGGCTGGAATTGGCAAAAAATAATAAGAAACATCAGGATGAATTTTGAATTAGGGTTCCTTATGTAAAACAAAACGTGTAGATTGGCATCGCTGCTTTTCATGATAGGACGATGTAGCTCTGCTCAAATAACTGACATTTAAAATACTTTTCAGGGGTCTAAATATCAAGTCACTTATTTTGATTTGGCTAGGGTGATCGGTACAGGATTTTATTTTGGATTTTTTTATCAATAAATTTAGATTTAACAATTGATGGATGTAACCATGAAGATTCCGATTGATTTAGATCGGTTACAGGTCTTAATTAAACAGGATAGTTACGCATATAGAGAAGAATTCTATCAACAATTCGATTACTTCAAGGCTCTTTATCAAGTCTTGCTTCAACATCCCAGTAACGACTATGCATTCTTATCAAAACTTATTCTATTTCTTAGTAATGTTGTCTATCTCTACATCGATGTATCAGAGGAATTTTCTAATAGTATTTTACATTTACTGAGAGAATTTGAAACCACATTGAAATCTACTTTTATTTTCTCTCTCTGTAAATCTGTGGTTATTCTGAGGAAGCATAAAGTAATAAATATTGATGTTATGGTTGAACTGTTTGTTCACTTGTTTACTATTCAAAATAAATCTTTGCGAAAGTTTATTTTTACACAATTAACTGTGCTAATTCGCAAAGTTTCTATCCAGTCTTCTATTAAATCGAATATTCAGAATATATTATATTCCCAATTCTCTAAGGAAAACGATTTGAAACAATTTTTAGCCTCAGAATTAACTATTGAATTATTCAATAGAAATATATTGAAGAACGAAAAGAGTGTGTTTTTATTACAGATTGCAGCATTATCTAAAGTTAAGAAGATCTCAGTCAATGCTGTCAAATTTTTTGTTCACCCTGTTTATGCTGATGCCTCAGAAACATCATCATCAGCATCATCATCATCATCAGAAGATGATTTTCCCAATATTTCTATACTGAGAAATAGGAAAAGAAGAAAATTACATAAATATGGAAGTAAGATAAAATCTAGAAATTCTGGCCATTCATTTTACGCAATTGATTTAGTCCGCGATCCCATCGACTTTACAACAAATCTAATGAAACGCGTAGAATCTAAGTATGATAATTATGATAATATGTTAGAAAAAATTTCTCTTTTGAGTCTGCTAATATGGACCCATAAACTTGTTGTTCCTCAATTCTACACATATATACAGCGGTACTTGAAACCTTATCAGCAACAGATTACGCGTATTCTTACATATTTATCACAGGCAGTCCATGAATCGATTGATGTAAATATATTAGACCCACTTGTTCAAGCTATAATTTCCAACTTCATTACTGATCGAAACACTCCTGAAGCTATCACTGTTGGTCTCAATACAATCCGTGAGATTGCATTGAAATGTCCTGGAATTCTCACACAAGATTTACTCACCGATTTAATCCAGTATCGCAAATATAAGAATAAAAATGTGGTAATGGCTTCGCGATCTCTACTACAACTATACAGACAAATAGATCGCGATCTATTACCAAAGAGAGACAGAGGTAAGCCAGAAGAGTATGGCAATATTCTGCTCCAATTGAATGATATTGCGTGTCAAACTAAGGATTATATTCCTGGAGTCATTTTATTGGAGTCAGGCGATAGAGATCTGCAAGATAACGAAAATCTATTTCCTGAGAAGATAGTAGAAAACGCAAGGGTAGCTTCTCAATCACGAATCCTTTCACAGAGCGAACATGCAGCCATAAAGCGTAAGAAAACAGAACAATTATTGAACCCTAAACTATCTAATCAACAGCTCCAATTGAACTATAGACTCATGAAAGAAAGGAATGGTATAATATCCGTTTCTGATGTTGAATTTCTTTCAAAGAAATCTAAAGGTTTGAGTCCGGAAGTTAAAGTCAAGAAAGGGAGACCACAGAAAGTCAAATTATCTCAAAATTCTAGTTTAAGTAAGAATAAAAAGCGTAAAGGAAAAAATTTTATGATGGTAAGTCATGGCAGGAATGTTTCATCGAAAAGATTCAAAATAAAGAAGAAAACTTATCAAGCAAAGAACTACAAAATAAAACGCCTTCTAACAAAGGAATACAAGAGAATGCGTTCATCTAAAAGTTAAAGATTTAATTTTAGGACTCTTTAAATAATATAGGCTAGAGATATGTTGTTATGCTTCGTTATTCTGATTACAGCAATAGCCAAATTTCTACGATATTACACTATGAGAATAGACTTCATATAGTGCAACATCTATAAGTGGAATCTCTATAAATGAGGAACAATATAAGGCAATTTTATTTAACTTTCTTTCTTTTCAGTAGATACGAGCCTATTAAGCGGGGAATGAGGGATACTTTAAGGTTAATAATGCGGTTAATACCTCAATTGAAACCTTTGGACTTCTCAGAAATATTTCCTACAAATTTTTTATTCAACTGATAACTTTAGGAAATTCTATAAAATCAATTATCATTGTATATACCCTCGTGAGAAGTGGTTATGCAAATTGACTCGAAAATCTGGTTTAAGGACATTTGCAGTTGAATTACAAGTCGAGAATGAGGGTCCTCAGAAGATTCAGTGTCCTGACCGCCCCTACTTATAGAGGTTCTACTGTATTAGATGTCCTCATATTTGTATCGATTCATAGCCTACTATATACACGGCTAGCTAAGCAAAGAATTGCCCAATAATATCCAGGCCATTGATTATATTCTCTTTGATCATGAAGATTTACAGTTATCATTACAAATTCAACTGTATATAGGTTTCCACATACGGTGGAGACATCTAGAATACTTTTAAACCTGCTTTCTTAGTTATTTTAACCACAATGACGCAATCAAAGTTCATGCCCATATATGGTAATTTTTTTCATTTTTAAAGACTTAAACTAATCCTTTTTATCAAAATACCTTCTGCTTGTTAAATGTTAGTTAAAGTAACCAAAAAATGATCTTCATTTTCATATACACTTGTTAAATAATCATTTTAGTGATATTCGCAGTAAAAAGTCAATCCTAGAAAAATCGAAGAAATTCCATCAAAAAATGTATGCGAACACAAAATAAGTCATTATTGTTAAGCATATTTATAAGTGTATTTAATACAGCCTTTCTATTGTGTTTTGTGATAAGTTAATACGAATCATGATTCATTTCATGGGATTTGTGGGTTTTTCGATAATATTGGTATTTATTAGTAAAATAATTACCATTATTGAAGGTGAACTTTGATTGCGTCATTGTAGGTAAAATAATTTATTCTGGATGTCTCCACCGTATGTGGAAACCTATATACAGTTGAATTTGTAATGATAACTGCAATCTTCATGATCAAAGAGAATCTAATCAATCACCTGGATATTATTTTGGCAATTCTTTACTTAGCTAGCCGTGTATATGGTAGACCATGATAGATCCCCTTTCGAGTTAGGTAACCTATACTCCAAAGATGGAAAACTGGGATATAACCGTTAAATTTTTGAATTTCATATTCAGAGTTTGGATATTCTAACGTGCCTGCACGCTATGGTTATATTATAGCCTCTTTCACGGCTTTGTGACAGTTGAAACTGGACTGGACTCTACTGCAGTGCAGCCTCTATAGGTGGAGTCTATAAGTGGGGTCTCTATAAATGGAGAAGCTCTATTAGCTGGGAGTGGGGCATACTTTAGAGAAAATTATGCCTCACAGCATTTAAATTTACGTCTATAGGTGGGGAATTCAACGAAAAATTTCTTGAATAATCAATTTTTTTGCTAAATTAGGAAAAATACACGTATTTATAGCTATGATGAATTGAAATTTTTGGGTTTCTCAGAAGAAAATTTGTATATTCAACCAAAAATCTTAGTACATATTGTTACAATCAAATATCATTGATAAACAGTCGTTGGAGGAAGTGGCTATACATATTCACTCGAAAATCTCTAGTTAAAGGACATATCCATTTGAAATTATAAATGGGTTATCAGGAGATTCGCCGGCCCGACCTCCCCACTTTTAGAGGTTCTACTGTACCTCAAATATTAGAAATTTAAATAACGTTCGAATTTGTAAAATATCAATTTTTTGTACTATATAGTGATGACCTAATAATTACTATAATTTAAGATCATTACATAATGATTTACACTTGTGGTTGAAATTTCACCTGTATGTAACCAATATTTTGATGAGCAGTAGTGAAATACGTCAGTAGGAGTTGGCTGAATTGGTCCGATTGGCATAAGTCAGTCCGACCAAATCCCTTAGTTGGATTAAGTCCGAACGGAATAGTCATACTTCTTAATAGTACATGTATGACTTCCCTACGGTTGTACAGTCGAAATCGGGTTATTTTTTCTACTGGTCTATTGGTGTATCAGGTATTTTGCTACAATGATCATGTAAAAAAGTGTTGTTTTAATGAATTTTCTTTCAGGTTATTTTGCATCTCTAATGTATCAACAAAATTCCCTGTTTCGAGTTCTATTTTAATTGGTGAAAATATTATTAATTGTTTAGATATTATACTTACCTCATTTTGTTGTCTCTGTATTACATAGACTTATTCGATGAGCGTAAAGGCTAATATTTTACTTCTAAGCATATAATGGTTTAGTAGTTGAAACGGGTTATTTTTCCAACTTTTCATTCTATTTTGTGGGGCAAAAACCCCGATTATGACTGTATTACACTTTCATACGATATCTCTTACCTGTGACGCAATCCTGAATATGCCCATATATTGTCATTTTCCAGATTGCACATTGATCTTCAGAGATATCATATTTAACTGTATTATATGAGTATAGGAATTCGGGTATGTAATATATATTGGATATCCTAATTGACCATAATTTCAAGATTATCGAGTTGTAAGGGGATATTGACAAATATGTGTCACATCCATGACCTCAACAAGTGGTGGATTAATGCACTTGGGGTTGTGGCTAACTGTATTTGGGGCCCTCCTATATATTTACACATTTCTAGCTAAACCAAGGACTGTAGAACAATCCCTACCTTCTAAAAGTTAGAAATATCTATATTATTATCAGGGTTGAAACCGAATATAGTGGAACCCCGGAAATACGGTCACCCTTGGGACCGAGAAAAATGGCCATAATTGTGAAACTTTTTGAAAGAAATCATATTCTATTAAGGGCCTGAAGAGGGTTATGTTGTTTTGAACGAGCAGATTGAAACCAATCCCACATAGCAGTGTCAAGTACATTAAATTCGTTGGAATAGCAATGGCGCTTTCTGTCTCATAATCAGCCAAATACTCTGTTTTCGTTTTAGCATGGAAGATACTTGGGTTTTTCCTATATTGAATCTTACTGCCAATTGCCGATGCGATTGTCCAGAAGAATTATGAATTAACTCCACTTTTCGTTTGAGATCCAGCTCATTGCGATTGCTCGATGCCATTAATAAAGTATGAATTACTGTCTCATTAATCTGCTTTACATTTATATGTATACAATCCAATGTATTGTTATTGAATTGTCAAGAAATTGTTTTCGTTTTCAAACATCCAATAGTGATTCCTATTGTTAAGATTAGCCGTAATTCTGAGGTTAAAATAGGGTTTCGTTCTAAAAATATGGCCGTAATTCGGAATAGCGGAGTGGCCAGAATTCTGAAATACATTAATGCTAATGTCCATAGTATATTAAACGGGACTTTAAAAGTGGCTGGTATATCGAGATGGCCGCTATTCTCGGGTGGCCGTTAAGCGAGGTTCCACTGTAATTTGATTTAATTAACGGGATAATTTAGCTTCCTTTATGATAGCAGGGTTGGGTTGGTTAACCGAATTTAGGGCGCGGTTAAAACCTTTTCGATAATAGCGGTTAACCGAATTCAGCCTTGATGATAGAAATAAATCTGCTATCACAACTTCTCATGTGAGGTGATCTGAACTCTAACAAATGTATTATGTCTATATCTATTTATATTTGATTATATTTTCTATAAATGTGATTATTTGGTTGACCAAATTATCCAGTTTGACCATACTGCCAATTGATGAAGTGTAGCAGATATCAGGACAGGCCCAATCAGATTGTAGGGTTTTCTAATAAGGCATAAATGCATAAAATTAGTTCTGGTGGAGTGTTTGTAATTAAATTAGCACTGTAATGTATTTGTGTTGATTGTAGACTGCAATTCGATTGGTCAATACATTCTACAGGGTGTAACAAAAGTCTTGGCCGGTTGCATTATGGTGGCTCACATAAAATGTTTCAAGGTCACAATATCTAATTATTTACCAATATAATCACCACCTCTTTCTAAAACTAATTTCATTCGATTAGGCATCCCATTCACCAGGTTTCGAAGTAAGTTCGGTGAAATCGTCTTCCATGCCGTTTTTAGGTTTGCAATTAGGGCCTGAATCGTGGTGACCTGGCCCATTTCATCCAACCGCTCATATAAAATACCCCAAAGATTTTCAATCGGATTCAAGTCGGGGGAGTTAGCTGGCCACTCCCCTTTCTTCCAAAACCGAGGGAACTTCTCTGAACACCACTGCTGCGTGACATTGGCCGTGTGTGTGGGGGCACCATCCTGCATGAACAGAAATTCTGACATGTTTTCCAACATGGACCTCTCAATAACGGACCCCTTTTTAGCTTTACGAGCGATCGCATCCAGACAGGTTTTCTTCAATATTTCGTTCCTATAGTAGGCTCCATTGACGGTCTGTTTTTGGGGGTACAATGTGCAGTTTTGACAGCGCTCTGTGTGACATCATTCCCTAGACCATAATTTTCACTGGGAATTTGACCTGAAAAATAGGCTCAATATTTTGTGAACCAATTGCCCATACTCGATCATTCTGTCTGTTTGGCGAATGAAATAACTCAAAGGGTGATTCATCAGACCAGAACACCTTATTCCAATCTTCGAAAGACCAATTCTCATGATCCCGAGCGAATTTCAATCGATTTTCCTTGATTTTTTGTGTAATTTTTGGCCATTTGGGACGTTTATAGGGTCTGCCATCAAGTCTTTGTGCTAAGTGCCGCTGAATTGTCATGTGAGATATGGGGTTTCCTCTGATAGTTAGTCTCCTCGACAATTTTCGGGTTGATTGCCTCCTTTTCCCCAAGGATTTCTTAATCACAATTCGTGATACCCGTTTCAAAATTTGAGGCCGTCCAGATCGAGGCTTAGTCTCCATAGTCTCACCGCATTTGTGTTGACTCCACCATCTCCGTACTGATCTTACTCCAACACTTAGACGTGTAGCTACCTCTTTTTGAGTAATGCTTCCTTCAAGCATCCCAATTGCTTTAGAACGGAGCTCGACTCCGTGATCACCGACATTCATTTTCCCGAAAAAAACTGGTAAGGTAAATATGCTAAAAAAAATTCGAGAGCAGTGTTGAAGATACTCAATATGCATATAGTATAAATGTAGTTACTATATAGTAACTATCAGTCAACTAGCATTTCCGTTGTATGCTATAATTACTAGTATATATTAAATCCATCTACGATTGAGAACCGGCCAAGACTTTTGTTACACCCTGTATAAAATATACTATATACACTGATTTATCATATGATTAATAATATTTTCACACCTTTGTTGACATTCCACAATTATCCTAGAGATTAGCTTCCACTTGTTAAATAGGGGTAGACAGGGATGTAGAATTCGATTTTAACATTTTAAAATGTCTAACAAGATAAATAAAATTCTATTTTATCTTTCTTTGCCAAAATTGATATTTAGTAGAATAATATAATTCCAATAATCCACTAAAATTAAGGCACAGACGGTGATTTAAGATTTTTACACTTGTATTAAATTTTCGCTCTTAAGAATTCTTTAATCAACTTGGGCTTGTCTTAACATAATAATTTACAATAGTTACACAATAGGTAAATTAAGTATTGTTGCTCTTCAGTGTATTTCTTATAGGGAAAAGTCTTTGTATATTAACTAGCTAATTCAGGATATGATTATGATAATTTTTCGCATTTTTTGTCTTTAGTTAGACTTTTGCGGGATAGGTTCACTCCTAACTGCGGACATTTAAGCCGTGGATGCAACTCTGATAAGAATATAACATCATATATATCCTGTATATAGGTTTAAACATGAATGTAGAACATAATCAACCTTCAGCTATCTACTTCATGATTGAACAGGATCTTATTACCCGCCCAGTGTATTCACTTTATCTGGAAGAAGCACCAAATAAGAAGGTTGGAGAAGAGATTACATTCGGCAGTCGCATGGATAAAGTTATAGTGCCCAATAGCGCTGTTGCGGTCGATATGTTACCAGGTGGTCAAACTATGATCAAGATGACAAGTATTAGCATAAACGGAGATGTGTTTTGTATGAATGGAATAGTCCCATACACAGTAGAAGTTGATTCAGGGGTACCTGCAGTTTACTCACCTAAAGTATTGACGGATGTAATAAACGCTATCATTCGTAGTTGAATTGGAATAGGAAGTTGTTACAGTTGGTTTCTCTTATAAGAACATATGTTGCTATTTCCAAGTTTCAAGGGCGTTCTTATTCGCCATAAGTATAGTCACTGTACAGTTTGATGGGTAGCCTGTACATCCATCCATTTCGTTCAAAAATTAGTTTCATTCAGCTGATCTATATACAAATCTCAAGGATAGAAATTCATAGATTTCACTACTTCCCACCATACAGTCAGATCTTATATTTCTGAACTGCAAAATTATTCTGTTCGTATGATTCAGGATTAATAATGTATGTTAGTTTGAAATTGTAATTCAATTTAGATCCTGATGATGAAAATAGGGTATCATGTAAAATTGTAAATCAAGAAGTGTTTGGTAGACAAAGGATTACTTTAGAACCCGAATATAATATCGTTCTGATAGAAAAAGAGTTACTCAACTATCTTCCTCAATCCGTTAGGAAAGGCTGCAGCAGACATTATTTTTGGAGTTACAATCTTCTGCAATAAAGTATAATCCGCACTGCAAACTGCTAGCTCTATCTTCTAACAACTAACTATTTAGTATTGTGGTCCTAGCTATAATGTAACAGTGTTAATTGATACTGTATTATGTAGGCAGTAATATTTTTATTTAGAATATTTGCTTTGCTGATAGTATATGAATTAACGACTGTGAAGTTAGCAGGATATTCAACCAAGGTCAGTTCAATCACTAATTTGTCCTACTTGTACTCATAATATTTATCCGAAATTCATATTCATTCGGTAGAGAAGTGTTAGACGTTTTATAAAATATATTTTCCTTTAATATTTTTAACTTTTACCTATCTTTTGGTCATGACGAGTAGGGTCGCTTCTCTATTAAGAAGACTACCTAAAAGTGAGAATTCGAATCTGAAATTTGTGTCTATATTTGTAACCCATGGACATTTGTGTAAATTAAATTTCATCCAAAAATTCCTAAAACTCGAGGAGATACAAGTATCAAAGTTGAAGTCAGAGTTATATTAGAGGGGGTGAGTATCATTTACAAAAAGTAGGGTCAGTTCAAATTGATATTTGATATCCTAAAATCGGACTCAAACTGTTATATTTTGAGAACAATCGATAGCTGAGACATGGACGTTTATCATGATGTCGCTATAATCATGAAATCCTGAAAGATATAGTTACAATGGGGTTCTAAAAATGTCAAAATTCTCGTTTTTTATATATTTTCGAAATTTCAATTTAGACTCAAATTTCAACAGTAATTCATTCCCAAAATCGCCTGAAACTTTACAGGCTCCTTCTTTTATATTAGATCATTCAATTTCTTTAAAAACAGGGGTCGCTAGTACTTTTTAATGAATATCATAAAAATAATATTCGTGAAAATATTTTTCAACCAGCCATGTCATTACTCACATCGCCTAGTATAATACTAGCTTATCTCTTAAGACTAATGAGCATGACTGTTATTTATCGCGTAAAGCAACACATGGAATAACTCTTCTCTTGGTTCCCATTCTAATGTTACTACAACAAACGAATAAAGAAAGCGCAAGATACTGAAATTGCGAATTATATTTTCTCTTTTGTTCAATGAATTATACATATTGACAAATAATCTTATATCTACTTCATCCATTAAGAATCATACTTCAGTATTTCTGATTCGTGTTTATTGGTTTGCTTTTTTGCTATTTTTTCTCTTTGCTTTTCTTGACAAGCGGCATTGTCGTTTTTCTACTTATATTTCTACTCTTATATTCATGATTTGTATTGATTTATGGCGTGTTCGCATTGGCTGGCACTCTCTCAGTAAATCAAATAACACCGGTTCTTCTTCTGATACGCTCTTCGCTTCTTGGGCTACATCCTTACTGTTATCTACTCTTCTTGTTTTTATTGTCTCATGGTAAACGTAATTGTCTCCACATTTCAGTCTTTTGATGCTTTGATCCGAAAGCTGTCTGTCAGCGAAAAACATGCCTACTTAATTTGGGGGAACAATTAGCAAGAAGGTCTACTCTTGTGCTATAATAAACCTGTTAAGATTACAAAGCTGGGTATTCCCATGAGAACATCTTTAATTAAAGGTGTATGTAAAGTGTGGCTGGGTGTTCCGATTCAGTTTCCTCATTTAGTAACCTAAATTTAATGGATCTTGAATTAGATTTACGAGACGACATGCTTCATATTGTGGACATCTTCAGCCTCCGATTTAGCTGAGTATGACCGATTGAAGAGAGATTCCGATACCGAAACTCTTAGGCCACTAAGTGGAGGTCATGATGTGTATTACCTGTTTAATACATCTGAATCTCAGTTGTAGATAGATGCACTAAGTTTTACGGTTGTCTTTATCTCAAAAGGTTTCTGGATTATTGCAATTCGCTGAAACTTTCTATATTGATGAGCGTAATACTATCGCAAGCTGTATCTTAAGTACTTATGGTGAAAGCTTTTTGGAGTGTAGTCCACTGTTAGTTTTGTGGTTAGTATCAGCCAACCTGAACATGGCCATTGTTTAGTATATTAAATGTTTAGTAAGAAGTATGTGTGTTTAAGTGGAGAGATCGTGACTGATTTCATTGGTTGGGTAAACGAACAAAGAGAAGAATTAGACACTAAAGGTATTAATGCCTTAAAAGTTAAATATGGAATATCGAGATCGAATTCAGAGTTTAGTTAATGAGCCCCTTACTCAGGCCCACAAAAATATTTGTAATGTTGAAACTGAGGAAATCACCAACCAGTCGTTAGAAATAGGTTCTGAGGTTGAAATTGTACCCAGTATAAGTTATGAATCTGGAGTCTCTTACCGGCTAAAATGGAAAGTATTTATACTACAGATTATAACTGTATCGTGTCTTTAATGAGTATTTGGACAAATCCTTTTGCCGATAAATACCATTAGATAAACAATATGTGTGTTTTAAAGCTCAATTATTATCATTTTAAAATAACTGATAGTCGTAAGGTTTTAATAAAATACGCCACAGAGCCAACTGAATTCTATAGGATGTTCTTATATAAGTATAAACAAAGACATGTTATCAAATATTCCCCTTTCTATTCCTGAACATCAAATAAATTGGCAAAGCGAGATCAAGGTAATTCTACATCTTACCTGCTAATACTTTGGCAGGGAAAGATGTAGAAATAATTAGTTACTTAGATATTGTAGAATTGAGTTTAATAGGCTATATATTACCATTACCAGCATTTCAACCTATTACTTATAGAGGACAAAGGATATATGCGAAATGCTTGATTTATAACTTGGTGATTCCATAAATTGTAGTACGAATGAAATAACACCATAATCGAATTTGCGTGATTATTACCCCTCTAAAACCTTTCCCTATTACTGGAGTGGAAATTGCTTATTTTCTTCTATTTCATATTATTGACAGGAAATGTAGATAATTTCCAAATAATTATGATGATTGTCGTTGAAAATATGGTTGGAAAGTTGAAAGAAGCCTATAATAAGTTCATTATAAATAAATATCAACAAACTGTGATTAATTATAGGAATGTCAATGATTATAATGTCAAATAAAAGATGCGAAATAATTACAAATATTGAGATTTTTGCATTAGCACTATTGTCGAGAACAGATATATGGATTAATAGTAGTGAAATGGGACATAAATTGATGATATTCTCTGGTAGAAGTGCGGGTTTACTGGACGCAATCCAATCACCTCCTGTAAATACTGCTGGGTCAATATATTTGAATCATTATGAGGTCAATTATGAACCGATTTTAAAGGCAGATAAGGCTAAAGTGATCCAAATTTGTATTTCAAGTAATGGTTACATTTATATTCCAAATACCGCACGTGTATATATTTATATCCTAATCTGTAACAATGTTCCCAGTTGGCTTTAGTCTCCTAGCAAATATAATTATTAGTACTAATCGAGAATATATATGTCACGGCCAAAATGAGTACACGGCAAGTTTCAGCCAAGTTGAGTACTCATTTTGGCTTAGGTTAAATTGAGTATGATCGGATCTATCAACTTATAAAACTAAACTAGTTAGAACAAGTACAAGGTGTAACAAAATTGATGCCCTATACTTTGTAGATATATATATTTTGTGTTGTACATTAGTACACAATGTTAATTACTTTCCTATATAAGCTCCAGATAATTCCAAACACTTTTGTATTTTTTTCGGCATGCTACTTATAAGATTGTCCAATATTTCTGGTGAAATTTCTGACAATGCCAATTTTACAGTTTTTTCAAGCATTTCAATGTTCATACACATTTCCATCTCATCGACCCTGCTTTTTAATATCGCCCAAAGATTTTCAATCGGGTTTAAGTCAGGGGAGTTCCCAGGCCAGATACCTTCTGCCAAAACGATTGTAGATTTAATTTGCACCATTCCTGTGTTACTTTTGCATGATGTGCTGGAGCTCCATCCTGTTGGAAAATATAATTGGACATGTTTGGGAGAAGTTGTCGTACCAAGATTGATCCAGTTTTTCGTTTTCTTTTGAGAGAAGGTAAAAGGGATTTTGTCAGGATTTCCTCAACATAATATTTAGCGGTAACAGTGGAGCCAACTGGTATAATGTGAAGGTCCGAGAGTGCACAATAGGACATCATACCCCATACGTGCAATTTGGAGGGAAATTTTATCTTTTCTTGAGGTAACAATGTGGGATTATTTTTTGCTCAAATTCGGTCATTTTGTCTGTTTGGTGTGTGAAATATTTCAAATGGAGACTCATCAGAGAAAAGTATACGTCTCCAGTCATCTACAGTCCAATATTTTCTCTCTTTACAAAAGGAAACTCAGTTAGCTTTCTGTTTATCAGTTAGTCGAGGTTTTACAGGTCTTTTAAAACTTTTTGCCCCCAATCACGTTTGTTAAGTATCGATGAACGCTCATATGTGAGATTGAGATCCCTTTTACCTTTAGCCTTTTGGATAATTTCCTTGTAGATTGTTGCCTTTTAGAAACAAACTTGGATATTATAATTTTTGCAACTCTGGGTATGGAATCCTTGCGTCCCCGCCCAGGCAGATTCTTCAGAGACTTCCCTAGTGTATAACTAGCCCACCACCTACGTATTGTACGAATATCTGCACCAAATTCAATGGCCACGTTTCTTTGAGTTTTTCCACCTAATAACATGCCAATAGCTATGTGTCTTGTTCGAATAGCATGCTCTTTCACCATCGCAAAATTAGCTAATAAATATGAAATTATGAGTTAGCAAATTTGTGGTTAAATGTGAGTCATACCTTGTAATATAATAAAATATCATTAGTTATGAATAGAATTAACATAGATATAGCAAATAGTATATATTCGTAGATACTTGATGTGGCTGTGTTTTATAATTAATTGTAAACAATAGGGCATCAATTTTGTTACACCCTGTAGTCATTATATCCAAATATAGATTTAGAGGGCTGAAGTTACCGGTTTTGAATACTGCGCTAACCTCACAGTCGTATTGTCCGGTCACCATTGTATTATAATACATACGTAGTATGAAGATTGGACTATTGTTTTTGGACTAATGAATATTCGATATATCAAAATAGATGAGTATTTTGCGCTTTCTATATTCGTTTGTTGAAGAGTTATTCCATGTGTTGCTTTACGCGATAAATAACAGTCATGCTCATTAGTCTTAAGAGATAAGCTAGTATTATACTAGGCGATGTGAGTAATGACATGGCTGGTTGAAAAATATTTTCACGAATATTATTTTTATGATATTCATTAAAAAGTACTAGCGACCCCTGTTTTTAAAGAAATTGAATGATCTAATATAAAAGAAGGAGCCTGTAAAGTTTCAGGCGATTTTGGGAATGAATTACTGTTGAAATTTGAGTCTAAATTGAAATTTCGAAAATATATAAAAAACGAGAATTTTGACATTTTTAGAACCCCATTGTAACTATATCTTTCAGGATTTCATGATTATAGCGACATCATGATAAACGTCCATGTCTCAGCTATCGATTGTTCTCAAAATATAACAGTTTGAGTCCGATTTTAGGATATCAAATATCAATTTGAACTGACCCTACTTTTTGTAAATGATACTCACCCCCTCTAATATAACTCTGACTTCAACTTTGATACTTGTATCTCCTCGAGTTTTAGGAATTTTTGGATGAAATTTAATTTACACAAATGTCCATGGGTTACAAATATAGACACAAATTTCAGATTCGAATTCTCACTTTTAGGTAGTCTTCTTAATAGAGAAGCGACCCTACTCGTCATGACCAAAAGATAGGTAAAAGTTAAAAATATTAAAGGAAAATATATTTTATAAAACGTCTAACACTTCTCTACCGAATGAATATGAATTTCGGATAAATATTATGAGTACAAGTAGGACAAATTAGTGATTGAACTGACCTTGGTTGAATATCCTGCTAACTTCACAGTCGTATGAATTAAATGCTATAACAAAACTACCTTCTGTTATTTTGAAGCAGAATATTCTGTCATATGACTCCCTCTGGTCCTATACGGTACTTTGTGGAGTGTACAGGAATTTCTCTGTTCCGACACCAAAGAATACTTTACGGATTAGAAACAGAATTGCCGTGGGTATGCCAAACGGGAGGGTGGAAAGTTCCAAATAATTCGCAAAAGTATAACAAAAAAACATCTGAGTAATTGAAATACTGAATTTCAATAGTTTCGAATGTATTTGTTAATTGAAGCACATTCGTAAATACCTGCTCAAAAGAAATGAAGAACGGTTGAATACAGATTAGAACTTTTCTAACTGACTTTACACTATATGAAAGGAATCAACACCCGATTAACCACCGTCACACTCATTGTTCTCACAGAGGTAATAAATATGTATAAAAACGTGTGAATAGAGTCTAACACATATTCACTCTATCTAGCAAGATGTATTCTCGTGTGTACTTACTCTGTATCATTGTGACGATATCTTTTACATGCGTAGCCTCCAAAGCAAGAGTAGAAGAGAATCCCAAAAATTTTCTGTTAGTTTAGATGTAATAAATCCTCGAGATAGGAACCATAAATTTATGTCTATTCAAAGCAAAAGTGAAGTTGACTTATCTGGGGTTGTGGACAGTGCTACAGTGTCAAACCTAGATGATGGACTGTGGCTGATAATGACTATAAAATCGGTGCAGCCAAACAACCATTCAAAGTGAGTTGTATATTTATCGCAGTAAATACAGTATGTCAATAGCTTGCTCTTTCCAGATATAGCTTATAAGTAGGGGTGTATTGGAGCGTATTGGGGGAACGCAAAGTCGCTACTTTATGGTAATATTTGGATCATATAACAATATTTTTCAGTTTAGAATTTAAAGTTCAACATTCTAGTCAAGTAATATATTTTTATATTATCCAATTTTGTGTAAGTATCGTTTACAAGTGGAAATGCTTATTTTCCTTCGATTTTAGCTAAAAAGTACTAAATATGCTATCTTAGGTTGGGATAGACACAGGATCTTATCTCATGTGGGTATACGGAGATAATTGCTTGGATGATAAAACGAAATGTGTAAGGACGAAATACACGCCTTTCAAACTTTGTTGTGCAAGTGGGGATGAAACAGGTAAAATGGTTACAGGTGTTGATGTTCAAATAACTGACAAAATTGCAGTAATGAATCAGCTCTTTGGTGCTGCTGGTGATGTTCGTGAAGACTATGAAGGTGTTGATGGAGTAATGGGTTAGTTATCGATTTTAAATCATTCAAACTAATTTCCACTTAACGGTTTAAAGATAACTTTTTTATTTTAGGTTTGAAAATGGATTTATCACACGGTGTGCCGTCTGTAATATATAACATAATAGCACAGAAACTAATTACGGAACCAGCATATTCACTGTGTGTAAAGGGGCAGAGACTGCTGTAGATAGAGGAGAGATAACTTTTGGAGGTCGTAATGAGGCTCTTATGGTTGCAAATAGCGGAGTTAAAGTTGATATGCTGCTTAAGGGAGATTATATGACAAAAATGGCAATTCTTAAAGTAGATGTTTTGTACTGTAGCAAGGATAAGACGAATGTAGAATAGATTTAGATTCAGGATATGCGGCTATCTATGCACCCAAAAACTTTGTAGATGATTTACACAAAAAATAATCCCATGATGACTTAGCCTTTGGCCAAAATCATGACGTCAGGACATTTGGCATATTGAGGGGTACCTGTAATTCAAATTTCAACAGTCTACATATATTGCCTGAGCAGTGGCTAATAATTTTTCCAAAATCCAAAAGGTGACAATGATGTTATAATTTCGTCATAGGTGTGAATTTTCGTCTGAGACTTTAACTTGTCCGAGCCACGCCCCAAATACCCCTGTATGGTATAAATCAGCATTGGGGCCTTCCAGTTTGTTCAATCAATTCTGGACATACAAAGATATTAGGGAAAAATGGCAAAATTATACATTTGTATATAGAATTTTGCACTTTCTGAGGTTGTTCTTCAACACAAGTAATTCAATTTTGATATAGTGCCAACTACAACTTCCATTGTGTCGGCCACAATTGACTACTTAAGAGACATTTTGAAGGTGTTGAACTCCTGCGAACGGCGACAGTTATAATTTAATCAAATTTTAATGCTGATGTTCGTAATCAGTGTAAAATTCCGCGTCGTTCAAGTGGTCGCTTCAACACCTTTTTGTACATAGCAACGGAAATGTCTCAGGAATGTTACAGCATCTAATTCACAAAATTTGTCCTACCCTATCGAGTGACCCCTTGCTCGACGCCGCTAGGTTAGCTGAATCTAATTATGCCTATATTGGCTCTCTAACTTGTCATTTGACGCGATTTTGTTACATTGTCATGTTTTCAATGTACGTACACTATAACAGAGGGGTAGGAAGATTATTATATGTGGGAGGCGGCGTTTGAACTTTGTCTATATGGTGAATCCTCGATTATTCGAACATCCCCCTGGCCCCAGTTCCTATTCAACTATGTATAAACGACCTGGATAGTCATTTCTTGTTAGAAAAGTAATGATTAAATCTTCTCTCCAGTCATTCTAAAATTTATTGCACTAGGGGTGTGCAGTATGTAAGCTGATCTCGCAAAGATACTAGCTGTTTTTTCAATGGCTGCAATCGTTGATAATAAATATCCTTAAAAACATGTGATTCTCGCATTCAAGAATATTAAGAGCTGTAGCTAATGGACACATTACATCACAATACTCACTAATAAAGATTTCAGAATCATCTTTACCCACGGATAACAAGCGAAATAATGTTTGTAAATGAGACAATTTTGTCATATTTCTTTCTATGTGTGAAGCTAGTATACCAGTGGGCAATAGAGTTCGAAGGGGACAATTGGAGAACCCTGGATAATCACCTGAGTTCGAAGTGAATAATGAATACGAGAATTATGTATGAACAAGTGAATAATTAGAGATCCCGGAAAAATAGAGAGGACCACTGCAGTGTTCACATTAATTAGTTTAGGGCTTAATCAAACCTAGTAAGGTGGGACTCAGTGCGGTAAGTCTTATAAAAAATGTCCAGCCAACAGACTAGTAGTGCAGCTCAGGGTTATGGATTTTTGTTCTTTTCAGGGTGAGGCAAGCCCCCTGACCCTCAGTATAAATGCCGCAATGCACTGGACCCGACTGATTTTGGCCTCCTGGATCTGATAAATATTTCAGAATATTAATATTATTCGTCCCCTAATGTACTTCATGTTCTATTCTCAACCCCCATGGATAAAATTCTGAATAATAATCTTATAATTCCCCCCTGTATAACTTTTGAACCGAAATCTCTAGCATCAATTTGAAATATGTGCGATAAGTTGTGAAATATGATAAATAATCTATATTATTGTTGTTTGTTTGTTTGTGTCTGTTTTTTCGTTAATAAGGAAAGAATTTCTGGTATGCTATTATGAATTCGAATTTCGCAATCCAAAATCCGAAATTCGCAAATGCAAGTTTTTCATATCCCAATTTATTGTTGTTGTTATGAATATAAAGTATTCATATAGTTGAAATCTCGAATTATACTTGAGACTTGCTCTCAACAGATATATAAGGGTAATCAAGTGCACTGAATCCGAATATGATATTTTCAACTACGTATTGCGAATATTTGTTGTCTTTAGGTGTATAAGTAAACTATTTCTAGTTAATCCTAGAAACTTGCTTTCAACCGTTATACTGGGGTAATCGGGTACTCTGATTAACAATATGAATTTATCACCAACTTATTGTGAATATGTTGCTACTTTATAGTTTGCTCAATTCGAGGCACGAAGTGCCGAGCCCCATGCGAACACTTTATGTTCGCAAGCCGCTCACCGCGAACTTGAAAATGGTAATTTCAGAACCTACATGCTCGATTGCCCCTGAATAGCATTTAAAACGAAATCTCTAGTATGATTTGAATATAGATCAGAAGGCGTGAAATATGATTAATCATATGATAAAATCATATAGATACAGCAATCAGTATCACCGTACCGCGGAACTGTTTACTGGCATCTGAACCGTTTTATAATGGTTTAATGGTTGTTTCGATATTGTAACCGTTTCACAACTGTATGTATTTTGATTAAAGCCACAACTTGTCAAACACCTTGAATTTAACGATTAATGCAGTTTAGTCTAATGAAATTATGCTAAGTCCCGCTATGTCCAGCTCGATTTATATTCTATACTGTTTGTTATTCACTCAGGTTGATAAGTATGGAGAAAGAATTATATTTTATATCCTTGGGAATAGATATATTGTGCTTTTTGGTAGGATGTAGCAGATGAATATTAGTCCTGCTGCCTCTGCATTTCAAAACTTTTGGACAAGTTTCTATGAACATAACACAAGGAAATAATCTAAAAATCTGAAGAAAGTACACACATACTAGTTAGGTACTTCTAGAAGTGAAAGTATAACGATACTAGAGAGTTATAGCGTAATTCTAATTGAGTATATGAGCAGATATACGTATGTATATTTACAACTAAATTTAGTAAATTATCAGTAATAGGATAGCCAAGTATTGAAATATACCCATAATATATATCAAATGAGGATAATATAGACAGGAGTTGATTGAATTTGTAGGATAAATTGATCATTTGATTATAATTCAAGAAACATACAACTCTCATTCAAAACAACAACAACAAACACCTGCAAGTTCTTTGTGTTCTTCATCCTATTTGGTAAGTATCACTTAATTGATTCATTATTATGTGTTTGTAAGTAATTTTGTACTTTAACATCCGTATTCTGTAAAGAGCTACAAGGATATTGCACAAGACTCAGTGTAATGGATCCATCGGTTAATCTGTTCAACTACTGAGACATACAAATAATGATAAATAACTCAGGTTAATCGCCTCACCTTTATTCCGTGTAATCGGTCAAAATGGCCTGGTCCCGATGTGACTGTATTAAATTAGCTCTAGCTGTTTACCATTTGGATTGGAAATACTACTCATCCTTTGTCCATTGTGTTATCTTAATATTATAAATACTTGGAGCCGGCACAGGTTCTAACTTTGGATACAGTTTTTGCCCGCTTCCCTTACGTATATTCTCCACAAATGCTGCCCTCAATAAATATTAGAATAATCTAATTCGCATAGTTTATCAAAGGCTACTATTAGTATGATAGAATAATGCCACTGTAAGAGCTGTAGGCAACAAACGTATTTCATATAACATTGTTACACGATACACGTTGTAACTTTGCTGCAAGCAACTTCAATAAAGTAACATCCTGTATATTAAACTAGTATTACATTCTATTCTGTATATAGTTATAATTATGGCTGAAGTAATATATGAATTTAATTCCGAACAAAACTTGAAGCCCTCAAAAATGGAAATTATCCGAACTTTTGATGAACTCTTCGCTTTTCTGACGGAACACAGGGATAGTCTACTGACTAGACTTGCCAAAAAATGAAAGAGGGATATGATGAAAATCAACATTGGAGCAAGCCATCAATGAACTGAAAATTGCAAAAGCTAATGCACAAACAATCATGAAGAGCAATTTGTTAGAACCTATGAGAAAATTATTCGATGACCAGTTAATAAGATTAGAGAATTCAAAGGTAGCCCCGTGGATAACTTGAAGATGGTTGAGTTTCGTTGCTATTCTCAAAAAATTGGAACTGCTGTGAAGCAAATTGATTTGTTTGAAATTAGTCCCAAATATGCAAAGAGAGAATATCCCATCAAAACGGTTTGTAAGCGTGGTAGGGGTAAGGGAGAATTGAATAACCCGCAGGGATACCTGTAGATAGAGCAATGAATGTACTTTACATTTGTGACAGAAATAACAGTCGTATACAAGTGTTGAATACTGAAGGAAAGTATTTCCGTTCGTTTGGGACTGACAACTTGAAAGAGCCATGCGGTATATGTCTGTCAAAAGAGGAAGTATTCGTTACTGATAGAGCTAAAGAGTCTATTGTGAAGTTTAGTCTAGCAGGATAATTCCTAAAGGAAACAGGCTCAAGAGGCAATTCAGAAAGACGATTTACTATTATCGCAGGATTGTGTCATGAAGCTGGTTAATATATGTCTGTGATTGTAATATGCAAAGAATTCAAATATTTGACTCTAATCTGAACTTCATTAAACAGTTCGGCTACGGAGAACTCAAAGCTCCAAGAGACATTACAGTATTCTTTGACAGAATCTACATCCTATCTCTAAACAACAACTCCATCTATTGCTACAACAGAGACTGTACTCTCCAGAATATTATACAACTTACTGGACAGGAACAGTAAATGACAGTAGCTGTCTTCTTCACGATTGATAAGAAGGGGAACTTCTTAATCACAGACCATACAGCTAACGAAATCCGTATCTTCTCACCTCAAGGAGTGATGAATCATATTCTGGGTAGAGGACATCTCTATCTCTTATACGGTATTGTATTAGATAACTCAGATAATATTTTATGTGTGAATGCTGGCATTGAAGGCAAAGCCTGCTTCCAGAAATATTAACCAATCGTCCTAAGTATCCTAATTGTATATTTCCGATTTTTGTTTACCCCTCTTAACATTATATTCTATTTGTATATTATTTAATCTCAATTCTATATCAATAACACACAGCCTATGTCAATAACCTCAATTCAAATCTCAAGTGTGTCATATGCTGTTGTACTACTCTTCGTCTCTTTCTGAAATTAGATGCAACATTATCACTATCTTGCATATTACTAGAGCATTTCCATCTGAGCACTAACGGTGATGGCTCAAAAAACTGTGAGAAGATCTATCGGTGGGAAATTTTGCTCTACTCCAGTTGATAGTTATAATGTTTGGAAGTTATTCAATATCCTCATTCCAGCTGGAATCCCCAAATTACAACACATAGAGACTGTATGTAGAAAAGGAAAACTACCAAATGGTTTTGAAATAGATCCAGAACCATTTCTAGACAGGAAAATAATGATAAGACCTCTTTAATACTCCTCAGAAAAAGAAAATGAAGCTAAGTGATGAAGTTGATGATTCCTTTTGTAACAGCTTATTAAGTAATCCACCCATGAGTGAAAATCGGATAGCGAGGCTTCATTCATATCTTGTTCGCTTTACACTAACTTCTCATAAGGGAATTAACTCGTTGGACAATTACTAGTTAGCTCAAGTAATGGAGACCTTGCTTCAAAACTGTACAACTACACAAGATATAAGTGCATCGAATCTTGCAATTTCTCAGGTACCGACAGAATTAGTCAAGGTTGACTAAGTGCTGGGTGAAGCAATTAAAATTAAGATTTCACAGTTATTGAGGTAGATGGATGGGGGTCGTCGAAAAACGTTCTTCTTTATGGTTTCAATTCCTTAGTCTCATTTTTCTTTGTGATAACACTCCTGACTTAGGAGTTCGCATGTATATGACGGGCGAAAAGGCTTATGATGCGCAGAGGCATGCAGATTGTATATGGGATCTTTGGGTTGGAGCCAAGAACAAGATTCAATTACCAGATTCTCATTTACCAAAAGGAATTATAGCAGATGGTAAACCTGTCATTCAACATGCTCTAGTTACATTTGCTGAGCGATTTGAATTTTTTGAGAAATCTGTCATCTCGAGAGGAAGGTGCCTAACTCACCTTGCACATTTAAAACAGGATATTTGGCGAAGTTTACCTTAAATCTAGGTTCAGTGGGTAAACTCAACAATAAAGAACTCTGCAATTATTGTTGCAGCATTCAGGTACAGTACTAAAGCTAACGCTGCTTTAGAGGAATGTCTGAAAGAACAAGTATCATCGAATGAGGCCATGAATGCGAAGACTTTGACCAAATTTATTGAAACAAGATGGACAAGTGTTGGTGAAATGCTGTCACGTATGTGTAAATTACATGCAGCCCTAAGAACTGTTCCAATAATATTCCCTGATTTCGGATTGAACACAGCAGTAGTGGCAGTGTTAGAAGATAATAGACCACCCTCATGAATATTCTTACGCCTATAATATCGGACATGCAAACTAGAGGTATTAGTGTTGCTGGCTATTTCGCCTTGAATTGGATTCAACTTCTATTAACACATGAGTGGGCTAAAGAAAACTGTTCTAACAGGGATCACATAAATGTTCACATGAAAATAGAGGGCAGGGTTCGAGGAACTGTAGTCTCAATAAGAGGTCTTATTAGCTTATCTGTCCTCTGGAGCGTATAGAGGATTTGGGCTCATTAAAGCTAATGGCTTAAATGCAGAACTGACAACAGTTGCTCGCCCTTATGTGTTAGAAGCATGGAGACATGTCGTGAAGTATATTCTTCAGCTCAAAACTCTTAGTACTATGAGAAAGCAACATTACGTCTTCACTAAATGATAAAATGGATGATAAACCAGACTAATCAAGAACCAATATGGTGTGTTTTAGGGACATGTAATGATGTTCAAAGGTGGAGGCGAATGTCAAAACATCAACCTATAGACGATGTCATCAACAAAGCTCTACACTGTACTCTTACCCACAACACCACAGAATGTGAGTAAAGTTTCTCTAAGTGTGAATTAGCAAGTGCTGGCAACAGGGGGAGAAAAAGCAATCAAATATGTCAGGCAGCTGATAATTGGAAAGAAAATGAGATTCAATCAGCTGCTCCAGGCTCAATTTATGCTATGTGAATGAACAAACCTCATAAACACGAGAGAGTTGAGTCAGGTGCATCTCGGTTGCTTATTGTAGATGAAGATTTGGTCGATGCATTGCTAGATAGTCCGTGGGTAACTTTAGATTATTCAAAGAGTGAAGCTGAAGATGAAGAACCTATTGGCTAGTTACTCGAAAACTGATGTTTAGATTTAAAGAAGAGCAAGTGGTTGCTGGAAACGTAATAATATAGGTGGATTGCCAGGCTCCTGGGACAAGTTTTGGAGTCGTATATTGTCCAGAGTGAGCATGAGTAGATAAGTGAAAGGAATTCAAACCAAGTCAGCGGACTTATATAGAAGTGATCAAGACTAGAAGTTCATCGATGTATGACTCGGTATGCCACAGCCCTTGCAAGCATGGTTTCATCCAGCATTTCTGAACCATACGCCTAAAACATTCCCCCTCATTTTTACGCGCGCCTTGAGTATACATATTGTATTATGGTATAGGGTATTGCTCGAATTTTGACTCGCCTAGATCTATATTTGCTGAATTCATGCGCCTGGATGAAACCCTGCTTGCAAGGTATTGTCCATCAAAAGTTGGAAAGTTGGCTGACCGGACTAAACCAAAGGGCATAACCTTCATCTCAAAGAGCCCTCTTGGAGTATTAAAAGCAGTCTTCTCTATATCCACTTCCCTGACAGGAACACCCCAGTAAGCCGCAGAGATGTCGATGACCGAGAAGAACTGGAACCCATACAGTTTATCGAGTATAGTTTGCACCAGTGGAATGCCATACGCGTCTTTCTTGATAACTGAGTTCAGCCGGCGATAGTCGATGGCGAACGTTTACTGTCCATCCCTCTTCGTCATCAAAATGACATTACTCGCCCACCGCGAGCTCGATGGTCTGCATAAGCCTTGTTCCAATAGCTCGCTCAACTACGTGTTAATTTCTTCTTCCCAATGTAGGGACACTCGTCTTGGTCTGGATTTGCATGGACAGCGTTACCTGTATCTATTGCGTGCTCACATCTGGTGGTGCGTCCTGGTTTATCATTGAATAGCTCTTCAAACTCGTTCAACATTTCTAAGAGTATCAAATGGTACCTAGGATTCAAGTCCGTTTCGCAACCACTTACTAGCTGTTTAATTGCAAGATTATCGATACGTTTAATCTTCGGGAGCCCTGGCGAGTGGGTTTCCTCCAGTTGCTTTTTCTTGAATCTCGATGACAGAATTTCCTAGAGTAATTGTTCCAACCTCCCGGTCAATTGTAACTTTGCCAAATAACCTCAGAAATTGGCGGCTGTTCCTCTCCTTCTAGGACATTTACTAGCACAGAGTGGGTCTTCCAGTCATAAAGCTCTATCGGGATTTCTTTCGTACCAACCAGGCTTCCCCTACTCCATATACCTGACTAACCTTGGGTTTTAAGCATTTACTCAAACCCACTTCCTTCATAGCCTGTCCATCACATTGATTTTCGCTCCTGTGTCCAACAATGTACGGACCGCAAGCCCCAAACCTTGACCTTAATCCTCGTCTACAAGCGACTCATAGGACCTATTCAAGTTCTCTACGTGATCCCTGCTTTTCCAGTTAATATTCTGGGGTAACGTCCTGCCAGAACTAGGACAGTTGGGGGTGTTGTGTCCTTTCCTGTGACAATCGTCACACACAGTTCCGGCACACTGCATAGCTGTTCCCCATCTTCCCGCAAGTGAAACAAGTAAGACTACTATATCTACGGTCTGAGCCCCGGTATTGACCCTTCTGCCACCCAGTAGGAGCCTGCACTTTGTATACTTCCTTAACTTCGGGATCACTATCCGAATCACTCGAGTGACGAGGTTCTTCTTTCTTTTCTTGTTTAACGATTTTACAGAAACCAGGCCTGTCCTCCAGTTCACGAAACCTAGAATAGGTATGTCAGCATGAAGTAAGTTTGTTGGACCGTTCGTAAAAACTCTCGCATTTGCGCGTCCGAGACCGAATTTACGTCTTTCTGTTGGATCCACTTCTTGATTACAGTGTAAACCCTGCTAGGGCTTTGTTGTAAACCCCATAAATACTTGTCGGTTCAGGAAATACGCGTCTAGTCTCCTTCCAGAGTAGGTGAAATAAACCTCTATATGTACCCCTCTTGCCCAGACCATATTTCGAAATCGCGCAGTGGCCTCTAGCTCGTCAATAGGGGGGTCTAACGCATTGCAAAGCACCTTGGATGCGGCCTCGATAGTTTCTTTTTTAATCGGTAACAGAGCAACATCTATTTTATACTCGTTTCTACATACATATGAAAGAATAACTAGCACGGCTGCTTGTCCTCACGCGTAAGCTGCGAGGGCACTGGTTGCTACTACGAACAAGGGTTGCCAGTCTTCAATCCTCTCATCTGCCTTGTAAGGTGGGATAGCGATACTCATTAATGCGGCAATGAAAGTAAAACTATTGGTAGTTATGTGACAATTACAACAGATGTGCCAACAGTATTGTGAAAATAAAAAAAATAGCAATAAGTTTAGCTAAACTTAACAACCACCTAAGATCGCATCTAACTAGAATACTAACTAAATTACTTTTGACTATAAATATAAGAACACACACTTTTAATAGCAGAATTATCTGGGTTGAACCTACTTTGGATGTCAAATAAGAGAGTTGAGCTGTCTCCACTGGATCTCGAATCCCATTCCACCCATTCTAGTTGGAAGAGAAATAATAGATTTTTCGATATTAGAGATGCTGCCACCAAATATTATTGGTAGTAATCTATTGTTGATGAGATCTGGTAGTGGCTTAAAGCGCTTCCACAATTTGGAACTTTTCTTTGAAGATGGCACCACTAAATTTAGAGGACCTTGCAAATGCTGCTTGTACAGCCTGGGCTGTGATTCAGCTTCCGATGCTAGTTTTTCCACACAAGGCTCCCAGCTCTGAAATCTTCCTTCTATATATTAAATGATACTTTCATCATCTTCTACAAATCCTCCAAGAAACTGTTGACCCTTGACAACTTTAAACCCAATCTTTTCAGATAGAAAACTCGCTTCAGTTTCATCCTTAGAGTCTATCAATAGGATGGTTTTTGTTGTGCCTTTCAGTATCAAAGCAGCGTATCCTCGGTAAGTGTTAAATAAAAATCTCGATCCCCTTGGCCTTGTCATCATTACTCTACTATGGTAACGTCATTATTATTATGGAAAATGTATCCCATTGACTACAATTTGAAATTTACTCTAGCTGCTATCGTTATTAAGTTATTCGCGTGGGTTTCTAGTATCATGTGGTTTATGAGGTTACATAAATTGTGTCTATTGAGTCGGAAATTCTTGTTCATAGAAAAAATATAAGAATATATAGTTTTCAATAAAATACTTGTTTACAAAATTCGAAATAATATATGAACATTTGTAAATATCACAGTTCGTGACCTACATAATAACAAGGCCTGTTCACCGGAGTGAAAATTTAGACCATGGATGTCGGTTAAGGCCATTGATTTTTATTACAAATTGTGATGTATTAGATGGTATTCATCCAAATCGTGAACTTAGAAAGTGTTTTTGGATGTCGTTGAAAGCCATTGTTATGTAACAATAAATTGTTATACGTAGATAAAAGATTACCGAATTTACACAGCCTAAGAGGTAAAGCTACATTGGTTAAATACAAGAATACAATAAAATAAGTCAAACATTAGAGAATTATGAGTTGGGTTTAGAGACAAAATAAATAGGAACTATTTGGGTTTCAACTTCTTCAATTGACATTGTATGAATCTAAGACAATAAATACAGGCTGGTCCCCAGAGTCTTTTCCAATTAAAGGGGAGAGTAGGTCAATGGCTTATTAACACCTGCAGTTGCTTCTCTGACATACTTTTGAAATGTCTGAGCAGAATCAACATTGGCAGTAACTGGAGAATGGTAATCCTTTAGTAATAGATTAATTCCATGAATATCATGTATCTGAGACAGGGATAGAGAAAGTCATACACCTTCGTAGTATCCAATAGTATGTAGTGATTCTGTAATCGTTAACGAACAACAAATTGAAATAAAACCAGTAATTGTTTTAAAAGGTTCGATCAAATTCAGGGAAATATCTTCAGAAGGCCAAATTATCCCAGGATCAGGGAGATTCATGTGTTTTGTTTTGGACACAAACTCTTGTAATTTGGTGGTTTGATAATTTCTTTATCCACACGGTACTGTAATAGACTCTGATCTATAACAGTATCAATTAATTCCTGTTCTTTCAAGGCTCGATTAAATTGCTGTTGTTTGGTAGAAGAAGAAAAACGAGGTGAACAGTCGGGGAGGAATCTTGGCACCACTTCTTTAACTAATTTAGGTTCAGTGGGCACTTCTAAATTTGATCCATCTGATTGAAGGACTGGATAACTTGTGATAATGTCTTATGCGAGGAAATGTTTAGAACAAGCGAATACAGATTTCAAGTCTCCGATATCTTCTCTGCAGAGCGCACATAGCCATTGATCGACAAGCTTAAGTGAACCACTTGGTTGCTTAAACGAAATTACATACATGAAAGAGTTATGAAATTTTCTAGAAGTTAATACAATTTCAATAGTAAATTTAAAGTGGCACAAAAGTGGCAAATTATTTCAGATCTAAAATCGTATACCGAAGTGCACATCTACAAGTCACAATGAACCCATTGACAAATTTTCAGCTCTTAATCATAAACGGTGTCGGCTGTAGAGTGGACACGGAAAAAAACATACAAAACTTTCCACTCAAATCAATACTGAGCCAGCCAAATTAGAACCGTATTCAGATTTCTCATAGATATTTCAAAAGAGAGGATTTAAACTTGTGGTCATTTATTACTATGAATTCATTTATTACAAGAAATAGCTACTAAACCTGGTATTAATTGTAATATGGCATTTTACGATTTTTGTGATTTTTAGTGTGCCGACTAATACTATTACATAGTATAGTTGCTCAGTTCTAAAATGGTTTACTCAGTATATTCGAATATATAAATCTTTTCGCTCTGCTGTTCACACCTTTAGAGATTAAGATATAAAATTTGGCATGTGTACATGTAGTGATATCTAGTTGTGCACCTGACATTTGAAAAATTTTCTAATGTGTATATTCTCACACATCTTGATACATCTGTATTTTGGTCCAATCAGATTATAGGAAAATACGAATAGGCACATATGCATAAAATGGGTTCTGGTGTATGTAATTTAATTAGCAGTGTAATGTATCTATAATTGATTGTAGACTGTAATTCTATTGGTCGATACATTCGATTAAGTATATATGTTGTGCGAGATGTTGGCGATTTACAATCTATGACTTAAGTTGTAACAGTAAATTCGAAGGACTGATTGTGATGAAGATGAAAAATCCCTAATGTCGCATATGGATCAAGCAACAAATGGCAAGAATAATCGACATATTGGATTATCGCCCTAAAACAAAAGAGAAGATTAACCCATACTTGAAAGAAACTACAAACAAATCACTTAGAGTAGTTCTGTTTGGAAGTATATTCGACAAAAATCGTCGGTGTTGGGAGGAAATTGGTTATAAGTGATGCAAATCTTTACATTCCAAAATTAGAAAACATGGATATTTCATAAATATTGAATTGGTGAAGATATTTCTTTCACAAAGTCCCGCACATCAATCGAGGATAATGAGGAAATCTCAAAAATCTATTGTGGCAAACCCGATACTATCAAATGAATTTGGTACAAGAGGACAAATTGATCTCATCGATATGAGACCGAATCACGATGGGGAATATAATTGGATTTTCTCAATTATCAAGATCATTTACTAAATGGATGGTGTCACGACCGCTGAAGAAAAAATGTGCCATAGAAGCAGCTCATACACTTACGAGTGCTTTCTATACCCTGGGTGCGCAGTTTATCCTCAAAAGGGAAAATGGGAAAGAATTTGACAACTATCTTTTGTTAGATACTCTAAATCGATTATGGCCATGTCCACCCAAAGGATTGCGTGGTTTTAAGCTCTCGAAGAATTGAACCATTCTATTCAGAGAGTTGAAGATTTGAATTCATTAGATCCGCTGTTCGAGAATGAACTTGATTGTCAGGTAGAGAGCAATCTAGAATCTGATAGTGAAATTATTACAATGGATCAAGAGGCTAATGGAACCGGATTAGTTGAGTATGACATCAAATGAAATTGATGCGAAGAGTTTTGGTGCAAGTGTGAGTACGTATCCTGATAGTACATCGTGTCAAGTTTGTAGCTTTTCGATTGGAGAAGAGGGGTTATCCTGTGACGTATATAAATCAATTGGACATAGTTATTGCTTTAACACATTGTCACTCCTAAGAGGAGAGTCTCATAAACATGCCTTCTGTATGGAATTGCAATGTACAAGCACTTTTCAGCAAAGAAAACCCAACTTGCTGAAAATCGAGCACAAAGATTCAGGCGGACAAAATGCTTACCAACACGGTTTTAAGTCTTCCTCCATTGAGTATAGGAGACAACGTAAGAGTACCTATTCCAGAAATAGATAGAGGCAAGCTAGGTCCAAGTCATATTTTAGGTGTAATAAACAAAGTGTCAAACAATTCCTATCGTATAGGAACCAAAACGGAACTTTGCACCGGAATTATTCAAGGTGCGAAATCCGATAGCATCATCCAGATTGAGATCCAAACCTACTCCTCGCAAAAAGTCACCTAAAATATTTTCTTCAAGGGCTACTAATGTTGCAGAGAAAGATGTGCTTAGATATCTCCCAGCATTCAGTTAGTTAAAATCAAACAACTGGTTCCTTCCTTTTCACAACTAGAAAATCTTTGTGCTGAATGGGGAGGTGATTACAAAGGCATACAATTAGAATACATGTCCCATCGACAAATTCATTACGCTAATTAGCCTATAAATCGATTCTATTAAGCTAACAATCAGATATCTGTAGACAACGATGAGCAATGAATTAAGCGATTTCTTTACAAAAACTATCTCTAAGAATTTGATTCGTTACGCTATTGGCTATCAAAGGAGATGGATATCCAAGAAAATTGTCTTACAATATACTTCTTTGGATCGGAATATACTATGGTCAAACATTTAGTTAACATTGGAATAAGTTGCGTGAGATATCAATATCAGATCAAGTGTATAGGCTGCTCTCAAGAAATTTCCAAGGTTATTAACATAACTACATTCGATAAATTCACAAAAATCTGCCAATCTACTACCGAAAGTAAGATAACCTCTCTCGTATGCAGAATATGCAAGCACCAAATCATGTTGTGCACCTACAAGGGGTTTCGTTCAACTGTCTTTTGATTATTCTAGAATTGGGCAATCTTAAGGTACTTGAAAATAACATTGAGAAGAAAATTCACCTCTTTCATCAGAGTAAACTCCCATGTTTCCAGCTCATTGGGTATAACCTTCTATTTGGGAATCATTTCACCCTTAAAACTTCATTGGCACAAATTGTTACCATTACGATGGAATGAGGAAGGAAAAGTTACAATTTGGAGAAAGTTCTAATCAGCCACAAATAGTATAGTTGACTTTTAGCTTAGACCTCTCGAATCAGGTCCGAAGAAGAATACCAGTCAAAATGATCACTACACCTGGTACCGCTTGTATCTAAGTGGAAGATATAGTATATCATGAGGGTTAAAACTCATTATTATGAGTAAGAAGCCATATACTAGTTAACGCTAAATCGCAATAATAAATAATTTAAGTCATAGATTGTATATCACCAACTTCTCTCATAGGAGATGTTGGCGATTCGACAACATCTCGCACAACATATACAATTGTAAATCATGGAAATACGGCGAATATTTATATATACATACAGGGTGGTTCAAAAAAATGGAAACCCATTTTTGTTTTAGACCTTCTTAGTCATTTTTAGTTATTACTCAATACCATTTTAAGATAGTATGTTAGCTAACACCTCTGATTTACCAAAAATAAGGCAGTGGGCAACTCAAGAGCGAGTATGGTGTGTTCAGAAATATTTAGAGACTAAGTCGTTTGTGAAAACGCAACAGAACTTTTACATCGATTCGGGACGGAACTAGGCCCAACCAAGTCCCCCATATTCAAGATGGTGAAGAAGTTTCAATATGCAGGCACTGTCAAGAACCTCAATAAGAAGTGTAAAGACAGAGAAACTCATTCTGGAAGAAAGAGACTCCGCACGTCCCATGTTATTGCTATGGTTCGGGAGTCAGTTGAACAGTCACCAAAACGATCGACCAGAAAAAGGTCACAAACCTTGCCCATATCAAGGTCTACAATGATGAGAGTGATGACCGAAGATCTGGGCATGTTCCCATACCGGATACAAACACACCAGAAGCTTTCTGAATCTGATAAGAATAGGAGAAAGGAGATGGCAAAAGTTCTGCTCGACAAGATTGAGGAGTCTGACACATTTCTGAAGAATCTCTGGACTACTGACGAAGCCCACTTTCACTTGGACGGTCAAGTGAATTCAAAAAATAATGTATATTGGGGTACTTCGCCTCCTGCAGAAATCGCTGTAAGACCACTCCATCCATGCAAGGTCACAGCATTGGTTGCGATATCTTCAAGAGGGATTATTGGCCCATTCTTTTTCGAGAGTAATGAAGTGGCTGTAACCGTGAACACAGAACGATACATTGAGGTTCTTGACAAGTTTTGGATAGAGCTTCAGAGAAAATTCAACTCGACTTTGAACAGACAGTGGTTCCATCAGGACGGTGCAGCGCCCCACCATACTGCCCATGTCAGCATTGAATGGCTGAAGCAGCAGTTCAAGAAGAGAATTGTAAGCAGACGGTGCCAAATTGAGTGGCCACCTTATACTCCAGACCTTAGTCTCCGAGATGTCTATCTGTGGGGTTATCTTAAGAACAAAGTGTATGAAGAGAAGCCAAGAGATCTAAACCAGCTGAAGAGAAGATCAAAGACGAGATAAGTGCAATAGAGGGACCTGTTTTGAAGCTGTCAAGCAGAACTTCACTCTCAGGATCAAAAGATGTATCGAGGTGAACGGAGGGCATATGGAGCACATCTTATAAATCACCACTTATCCATAAATTAGAATGATTATGCTTTGAATGCTTTTAGTAGATTGTTAGAATTATATAATTAGAAAGTTTCATTGACTTTGAACAGAAAATAGCAGGGCTGTAGGGATTTCAAAGGCGGTTTCCATTTTTTTGAACCACCCGGTACAATAATATACACGAAAGAACTATTTAATTATAATAGTTAACATTATGTCCTGACTAAATCTATGAATATTTCTAAATATTTATTTCTAGCCACACTTTGCTTATTATATAGATAATGAAGTCATTAAATATTCAATTGCAGAACGCATAGAATTCAAATGAGATGGAACAATTCTGATAGCATATTTGAATTATACGGGTCTGTATTACCCCAGTATGACACTTTCGAATTGTATAGAGCAAACGTCGTTGACATATTTGCATTTTCATATTCGGGCCACAAGTGACAGAAGTGGCACATGACTAAAATATTGGAACCAGAATGGAATGCAGTACGAAAATCATTTGAGATTCCCAAATGACCTGCAAATAGTTTATAGTAGGAGATAAAGTCAATTTTCGCCACATTTGTTATTCAAATTCGAAGTGGCGCACACATATTTAGTATGCCATTTGTGGCACAAATATGAAAATCCTCATAAGCCAACAAGATTTGCACTAAACAATTAGAAATATTTATACTGGGGTAATACACACTGGTGGAATTCGAAAATATATAATTAACTCATTATATATTCAATGAGCAGTGTGCCTAGAAAATAAATAATTAGAAAAATATTCATCGATTTAGTCAGGACAAGGTCAAATAACATAGCCAAATTTTCTTCCAAGTATATTATCATATGCATATTCAAATATTCTCCGTATTTCCATGATTTACAAGTGTATATTAGTTGTATACAAGTACTTTGCTCAGTGCGTGTGAACTGATTTATTATATGATTAATCATATTTTACACCTTTTGGTGAACATTCCAGAGAGTTTAGCTTCCACTTGTTAAATAGGGATAAACAGGGACGTTGAATTCGATTTCGACATTTTTCCAATGTCTAACACGATTAGTAAAATTCCAAGGTATTTTTCTTTGCTAAAATAGATAAATATTATAGTTTCAATAATCCACTAAAATTCACAGACGGTGATTTGAGATTTTCTCATTTTTTGCATGTGTGATTTTAGATTTAGTTAGAAAAATGACCAATTTAGCCTACAGGTAGCTCGTTCTGTTTTATTTTTTACTCTAAATAATGTAAAATTTATAAATCCTCACAGGTATTATATGACTAGTTGATAATTCGGTTGATTATTTTTTCGGGTTGAATTCTAAAAAATTGTTAGGTGATGGAGTAGAATAGAATTCAGATTCGGGCTCAGCATAGTCGATAGTACATTAGGAATATAAGTGTCCAATAAGCAAAATACATTCAAAATTTGTCGGTGATAAATCAAGTTATATTTCGGAATCAATTAATCCTCAACAATTTTCTTCAATTACCGAAGTCAATAACGATTACTGGACATTTCTTTATTACTTCTGATGACTATTCTTTTCATTCTCAGAAGTATTACTCTGTCATTTCTTGAGGGCTAGGTAATATGGAAAGTTAACATCCGTTCTCAGGTTGAGAAGGTGTCTGCACCTGAATGGAACTTCGTCTTAGTATGGTCTGGTGGATATATTCTCCAACTAGAGTCTTCAACACTTGCTCATTCTGTCAGGACCTCTCTCGCTTGGCTGGTGGCTTCCCAGCAAGGTAGTTAGTCTGCCGCACCTCCACTAGGCCCTGCTCATGCTTGAGGGCTAGGAGGAACTTCCATATGTTAGGGTGATGGCAGCCGGCAGTTTCATTGAAGCTGCGGTGCCATGCCTCTACGGCGTTGGTTGTACAGGGGAGTCCGAAGGGTGTACTGAAGTGGTAGTTCCACAGGTTAAGAGAGAACGAAGCCACTACATGGTATCCGCTGGATTGTGTGCGCCCTATATACCCCCTCTGGAAGTAGTCGAGTAGATCGACTATCTCGGTCGTAGGTAGAAGGTCCATTGACACTTGCTCAAACAGTTCGGGGACGTCTGGTGGTCGGCGAATGCAAGGGTTGGTATCTTAAGGGTGCGCATGCCAGCTCTTGGTCATGTGTGTAGTCAGACTGCACATGGCAACCAGGTATTCTGTGTGAGGTGGAAGCAGCAGCACTTCACCACTGTGTTAGGCCAAACATGCTCAAAGCTGTTAATTACGCCCATCTCAAAGTCTAGGAGTAACTGTTGAGGCTGGGCAAGAGGAAAGAGTAGGCAGATCTACTCCCACATCCTCCGGTAGGCCTCATGTCTTGCTGGGCAGTAGCACGAACAGACTCCGCAACAGATGACCGGTCTTGATAGGATCGTATCCTCCTCGGAGTCCATGCACCACATACACCTGGGCAAAGAGGGGAGGCGCCTTCTTGAAGGTGCCATCAGCTGGCCAGATCTTGCTTTGCTGTAGCATCTAGCGGTAGCGTCTTATCCCGAAGATGAGGAATTTTATGTGCATTATCTTCCCCAGAGTTATAGAGTAGGAACTGTTCCCCCTTGGCTGTCCGCTGGTATTCTGCAGGTAGACCAACTTTGCTAGGGCGGTAGGCTCTACTGGTGCTGATAGTACGCATGCACACTGACGCTGTATCGTCCGCTTCAGGCTGTCCAACTTAGGTAGTTTAGCAGCAGCATTACACTCTGATGCTGTTACATACCCTCGCCGATTATGTGGTGTGAGCTATCCTGTGCGTCCCGTGCTTCCCTCTTGATGCCGGCCTTTATCTCACACAGCATGCCGTAGCCTGCACATCAGGTGCATGCAGATGCTCATTCGTACGCTTCACTATCTCCATTCCCTTCTTATGAACCCTTGCTCTACCAGACTTACAGTGGATGAGAAAAATACCATCCATATCCATATCCATATCCATGGATATTTCAAAGACCTAGAACATTTTGTCTATAACGGCCATTCAGGGCTAGTAGTGACTATTATATACAGGTAATCGCTATGTAGATGTAGATTACTAATGAAAATCTATTCATATACTAAAATTTATACTGAAGCTCTAGATATTATGTGAACTGTCATTCATAAATTCTTCGATATCACTATCGTCTTCAAATGACAAGGACATGGGCTCATTGTTGGTGACCATCGCAACTTCCTTAGGCTCGATTACAATTCCCAGCTTCTTGATTATTGTGATATAAGTTGACACATGCGTTAATGGAAACTGTTGGGTTTTCACTTAACTGATCCACTACTTCATCCCTCCACTATTTTTTCAGCTTCCACGCTAGAGGATTTCTTGTTTCAGTTGACTTCACTGCGGCAAAGCAATGCTCAATCAGAGGCTGTTGTGTTGATGTAGTCGGCTTAGATTCATTTTTGCAACACGTTTCCTGGTGGAGTTTCACTAAGCTCATGCACCACGAATGTTTTAGTACAATATCCACACGAGAGCTACGGTGCGTGTTTCTTTTCCTCAGTGAGGTAGATTGCTTTGGCATTCACGTTGTTTTTGTTGTGAGATGCTGGTACATCTTTGTAGATAGCCGAGTTATCTCTAACTCTTCCATTAATGCAATCGCGACTGATTTCTTGAAATTCCATAAGTAAAGTTGGTCATTAACAGCTTTAATTACTTTATATACTTATATACGCAACATCATGACATTGTTGTGGTTCTTCAGGTAGTATAAGTTTTCCAACAACAACACCAGAATTCAAGAGTGAAAGGGAAGAATAGCAGCAGCAATAATTGCATCATAATTGCATAGTAATTGGTTACCTTTCACCAACATAAATCTTGAAAGAATTCAAAACTTTACATGAAATCTGCCACTATTCGTGACACAACAATTACTGACATTATAATAATTGGCTACCTACACGACTTCACCGATCTTACCGATCATAACTAATTTTCCATCATAATCGATTCTCAATTGGGAAATCAATAATTTGATAATTTGATATTCATACGGTATGAAATAATAATCGTGTGGTGTTGGTTAGTTACATGTAATACACCAGCTTAACTGATGGGACTAATTGATGGGGCCGACAAAATTTAGATGGGGCGCTAGCCCCATCTAACCCCATGCTAGAGCCGCCACTGAACAACACTAGTAAGTGTACTTAGTAATATTGTTAATTTAATTATAACAGCATCCCTATTATTGAATATCCTATGGATATGATCAATCCATTCATGGATATCCATATCCACGGCAAGCCTGTGCTCTACACTCTCCTCTCTGCTCACACTGCCAATGCGTTATCTCTCTAACTCTCCGATGCATCAAATATAGGTAGCCTCCTTCTAGTAACTTCTGTCCTCCTTTACTTATCCTGATCATTTGGAAGGAGGGTTGATCAGGGTGCATCAATAAAAATAAAGTTGTTTAAAATATAAAAATGTATGGTGATGCAAGCTGCAAAAATAATACAGTTGCAACATTTAAATAGAAATACACAGATGATTTTCCATGTTTACGGCTAACATACAAATTAATTTCGCATCTTCCCCAAAATGGAATTAATTACTATTAATGATATAAATAGCCCACATTTTTACAAATAACTATCTTTATTATATAAATCAGCTACCTCACTTTGTTAACACAGGACTTCAATGTTTAGGTTTACGATATAAATACTGTAACGTTAGATTCTTCTGAAATAATTCATCCAAAATTAATAATTATATTTGCAATATTATTTAGCCATATAAAACCTGTTAAATTATTAACAAAGTTGACCAATCAACATTGGAGAGAAATGTCGGTATCCGCAATTGGAGACTGATTTCAGGATGATTAAGCACGATTCTGCAAAATTTAAAATATGTTCTTTATAACTTATGATTGAGGTTTCACTGTATTCTATTTGTGAATTTAGGTTCTTATAATTCATTATTATGAAGTGATGCGTTTGAAAGTAGGTTATCTGTAGTTTAGGGGTATCAGGACGGGCTTTGCAAGTTACAACCCAATTTAGAAGAGTCAGATTGTGTAACTTAATATATTTCATTGTCCATATATCTAAATGTATCGTTACACATTAAATATGGAATAAATTTTCTGATGAAGATTGATTTATTTCCTACAAAATCAATAGATTTGATTTGATTGATTTCCAATTGAAAATATTTTCATACAGATTTTGATATAGAATCAAAATCAAAGAAATCCCGGCTCCAGCCCGCCCGCCACGTATCTCAGAAATTGTTTATTAGATGTTCGTAAGTTTTTCAGATATTGACGAAAAAATAGAATCGCTGCGCTACAGTTTAGTGCTCCAGGTTAGCTATGTATTAAACTGCTATATTTTATAGTATTATTGGTGGCTACGCAACAGAATATACTCGGCACTACGTGCCTCAAATTCACAGAATAGTTAAATTGTAAGATTTTATAATCCATGACCCTTCAAAATTACATTAAATGGCCTTCTGTGGTGACATTGAAGATACTATGTCGCTTTTGGTTAGTAATATTGGCACTTCGTGCCTTGGGTAATAAGAAATTGTGAATTTTTTCGAAATTTGGAAAATGTAATTTTTTGTACAGTCATGATGACATAATAATCCCATAATGAGTTAGCTTTTGGTAAAAATCATGACACCACACATCCTTGTACCCCTACCAGAACTCTTATTTATTGTTTAACCTTATTCAATTAAAAATGCATCCGTACTAATCGGTTGAATTTGGTGGATTATGACAAGACCTTTGTATTTCCTTCGTTTCTCGATTTTGTTGATGGTTGTTCAAATTATGTATCAAAAGTTTTAGCGTTTCTATCCCTATCGAAAGTCATTTTGTCAACACACAAGAATACCCATCGAAATATCTCAGAGTTTACACCGCTTCTTTCTAGGATTTAAGACTATTATAGATCAGACATCTCCAATGTCCTAAAGAGGGCTCCTAGACTAACTTCTAAAGCTTGTTGGCCATCAAAATTAGAAAGACCAAATGTAAAGTTAGCACTTAGGATATTTCATGAATCTACATATTGTCGACTGAAAGCATTCAATATTCATAATGAAATTAATGAGAATAGTTTCTGAACTTAATAAGTAATAATTGGGATGTTTTTACTGTTAACTGGGATGGGAAAAATATCCGTTTCAATAATGATTACTCTGCTCCATTGTACTCAAACGATCCACATATAGACTTTATTAGGCAGGAAGTAAATTGGTTAAAATGCTGGAATACTCTACTACCTGGTAAATTTGGAAAATTAACACCGCAAACTTTTATGAGCTTTAGGCATACCTGTATGGCATTGCCATTACTAGTTAATCGACTCACAAGTGAATGAAATTTCTAAAACATTTTAACTGCTAGAATTCAAAAAGAACCCCTTAAAACATCACTTCGGATTCTATAGACAAATGTCTGGCAGCCACTAGGTGTCTATCTTCATAAAAGTCTCGTAAACACAATCAATAACTGTAAGTAGTGGAAACATAAGCGAACTTCTATCTAATAAATAAATAAGTATACATTGAGAACCAACATCATTTAAAAGTTCCATTTGTTTATCAGTCATTAAGAAATTGTAACAATTGGTGCATTTATTAGTTTTTTCATGTAAGAAAACACGGCATAACCAGCAACATCAAATTGTGATGGACTTATCTACAGGGTGTAACAAAATTGATGCCCTATACTTTGTAGATATATATATTTTGTGTTGTACATTAGTATAAGAGACAGGCAAAGCACAATGTTAATTACTTTCCTATATAAGCTCCAGATAATTCCAAACACTTTTGTATTTTTTTCGGCATGCTACTTATAAGATTGTCCAATATTTCTGGTGAAATTTCTGACAATGCCAATTTTACAGTTTTTTCAAGCATTTCAATGTTCATACACATTTCCATCTCATCGACCCTGCTTTTTAATATCGCCCAAAGATTTTCAATCGGGTTTAAGTCAGGGGAGTTCCCAGGCCAGATACCTTCTGCCAAAACGATTGTAGATTTAATTTGCACCATTCCTGTGTTACTTTTGCATGATGTGCTGGAGCTCCATCCTGTTGGAAAATATAATTGGACATGTTTGGGAGAAGTTGTCGTACCAAGATTGATCCAGTTTTTCGTTTTCTTTTGAGAGAAGGTAAAAGGGATTTTGTCAGGATTTCCTCAACATAATATTTAGCGGTAACAGTGGAGCCAACTGGTATAATGTGAAGGTCCGAGAGTGCACAATAGGACATCATACCCCATACGTGCAATTTGGAGGGAAATTTTATCTTTTCTTGAGGTAACAATGTGGGATTATTTTTTGCTCAAATTCGGTCATTTTGTCTGTTTGGTGTGTGAAATATTTCAAATGGAGACTCATCAGAGAAAAGTATACGTCTCCAGTCATCTACAGTCCAATATTTTCTCTCTTTACAAAAGGAAACTCAGTTAGCTTTCTGTTTATCAGTTAGTCGAGGTTTTACAGGTCTTTTAAAACTTTTTGCCCCCAATCACGTTTGTTAAGTATCGATGAACGCTCATATGTGAGATTGAGATCCCTTTTACCTTTAGCCTTTTGGATAATTTCCTTGTAGATTGTTGCCTTTTAGAAACAAACTTGGATATTATAATTTTTGCAACTCTGGGTATGGAATCCTTGCGTCCCCGCCCAGGCAGATTCTTCAGAGACTTCCCTAGTGTATAACTAGCCCACCACCTACGTATTGTACGAATATCTGCACCAAATTCAATGGCCACGTTTCTTTGAGTTTTCCACCTAATAACATGCCAATAGCTATGTGTCTTGTTCGAATAGCATGCTCTTTCACCATCGCAAAATTAGCTAATAAATATGAAATTATGAGTTAGCAAATTTGTGGTTAAATGTGAGTCATACCTTGTAATATAATAAAATATCATTAGTTATGAATAGAATTAACATAGATATAGCAAATAGTATATATTCGTAGATACTTGATGTGGCTGTGTTTTATAAATAATTAATTGTAAACAATAGGGCATCAATTTTGTTATACCCTGTAAATATCGGGAATATATTGTCAGACAATCTATGTAAAAATTTTTATGTTCAACCATGCCGAATTTTATTAGTGCGAATAAGTATGTCAATAATTGAAGAGAAACATCTTGGAAAATGGTGAGAATTATGTGATTGTAATGTATGGCGAAGGGATATTTTACATAAATTAGTAATGACTGTTTCAAATTGTGTTCTATCAAGGAGAGTAAGAATTTTAATGCATTAGTCGCGAAGTATGACAACACAAACTTTCAAATTTTAGTATGCAAAAATGGTAGGATCGGAATACGTTCTTGACTATGTTAACCCATAGCATTCTATATACTAAGGCAATGGCACTCTATTGAAATTTTGGACCATGGATTGTCATTACCATCGACTTTCAAAGTATAATGTATTATCTATAGTTGTGATTCTACTGCTTCTAGTTAATTATTAATCATCAGATTAAATGATTTACCACACCCGGCCTGATTAATTCAATATTAGAAGATTCAAAATCAACATAATAGATTTTAATAAGTCAAACCATATATTTAACAGTACAATACGTATATGTAGTATACAATAAATAACATAATACATTCTCTTAGTAGTAGTAACAGTAATATATTATACTATCATAAACGTCCAGCTGAACATAACAAATCGAATAACAATACAATAGCTTCAGTCTTCTACACAAAATTCTAACAGTAAAATGATCTAAAATGAACAAAGAAAAATTATTTGTATTTTTTAAGCTTAGTATTATCCCTATTTAAAACCATAAAATTGTAATTGCGGACTCTCTTCGACAAGATGATATTTGACCATGTAACACACAATTTCTTCAATATGTCCCGATTCCAAACGCCACAGGAGCAACAATCATTCCAAACATCAGTATATTTCTCTGAAATGATTGTCATAGAAATGAGTACCAACAAACTACGGGACTGTGCAGAATAGAATTTCTTGCTGAGGGAATCACAGTTATCTATCATCAGAAAGGCTTTATACAAGATAGTAACAGACTTTACTACACAAGAAGAAGGATATTTAAGAGAACCTCGATCTACTAAATTAATCAAAGTATATTGAGAACCAACGTCATTATTAACTTCTAGGAGTCTATCTGTTGTTAAAAGATCGTAACAAGATTGACAAGTATTTGACTTTTTTATGTAAGAGAAGACTGCATATCCTGCTATATAGATGAGGCATTCAATCTGAGAAACTTCTAATTCAATGAGCGAGATATCATTCAATATAGTCATATAAGGTTCTATATCGAGTTGCTTTTCATCACTTATAAACTCACAATCGTCTGCGAATTGCCTAAGGTATTCTTTTAGTGAAACGTTATCTGCCAAACCATATTTTATATCAAAAACTTTCAAAAGGTTGGAAAGTTGGAGTCTTCGTTCGCTTTCTAAAACTTGGTTAAAAGATATTTGATAGTGAGACCCTGACATTTGTCTGTATAATCCAAAATGGTGTTCTAAAGCATCATTTTGTATTCTCGCAGTAAGAAGATATTGGTACCCACAATTTTCACTTAGTTGTTTGACTAGTAGTGGTAATGCCTCACATGTATGTCTAAAGCTGGTAAAGGTTTGTGGCGTTAATTTTCCGGACAAAAAAGGTAGATTAACCCAACTATCCAACCAGGAGACCACGTTGTTCAAAAAGAGCAACCGAAAATCGTCTGGGTATATTGGGGCTGAAAATTCATCATTAAAACGTATATTTTTCCCAACCCAGTTCACATTGAATATTTTCCATATCCGGTTAATAAGATCAAGAAAATCTACTGTTTGATTGATGTGTTTGGTGTCATTTTCGATTTTCCACGCTAATAGGCCAGCAGATGTTGTCTCATGAAAAATTTTCAATGCAAAACTGACATTTTTGCCGTTCTAAGCTTGAGGGCCAACAAGCTTTCGCTGTTAATTTTGGTGCTCGTTTCAATAAATTACATCTATCCGATCTAAACAAATCTCGTATATCTTGAAATCGAGCGTAACAAATATCTGGATATACAGATTTAGAGGTCACATTGGCAGTAGAAATGCTGGCTCTAGGGATGGAGAGGTAAAAATTTTTGTTAGTGTCAATGATGTTTTGAATACTTACTAGACATCCGTCGAACTTCGGAAAAATGAAAGTGTTGTCAATATTTTTGAGATTCAACCAATTATTTCGGATGCACTTAATGATATGAACACTATCAAAAAGCAAAATTAAATTTCTATGTGGGTTGCAGGGGGTGTTGTACTTTTGGCTCCAGTTTCGAACTAGTTGAAAACAATTTGTATAAACGAACGTTCAGTGGATAGTTGTCAGTACAAACAGCTTCTACAAATAGACCGCAAGCTTCGATACCACAGATAGTAGACCTGACAATAGGATACAATGATTCAGAAGAAGAAGAACCCAAAGGAATCAACCGAACAATGGTAGAAAACTTGGCCGATAGGCTAGAAACCATCATGGAGAAAACTGTGGTATATGGATCATTAGGATTGTCAATCGACCCAATTACTCTCCCTCCCTTATATGATGCATCACCACGGATATGTACCTCATCCATTTGAAGAATAACATGGCGTTCTAAATTATTGAATGTAGTGGCAACTTCCCTGAGAATTTTTGTATAATCACTCTCTAAGCCAATACTATTTTTTACTTTCAACCAATTACGCTCATGAGGAAAAGTTAAGCAATTAGAGCCCTGAATGAGACGGTAGCAAGCTGGGGAAATGCCGTGAATTTTTAAACAAAAGACCAGAGTGATGATGTTATAACGTCGAGCATGTTTATCAATGATTAGATATTTCAACTGATCGAGCAAAAAAGTAAGACGCATTCGTAAAGAAGCCTCAGCGATTTCGAAATATAATTTGGAATCAGTGTGTTCTAATGTATCAATAGCTTGACCAAGACTATGAATAGAGTTCTCCACATGTTGTATCAGAGATGTCGCAGAGGTATTTGTATTAGTACTTGGAGATATTTCAAATAAATCAACTTCATGTATAATGTTTTCTAATAACCTGATATCATTTATTGAGGAAGACGAGAGCTGAATTTTGTTCTTTTCTTTATAAAAAGACTTACAAAATAAACTTTCATCGACAATTATATATCGTTCAATAGTGGAAACTTCGTCACAAAATTGAATCTTAAGAAATAGTATGTTAGAAGAATCAGGGCGATGGAAAAGCCAATCGTTTGGGAGTTCGATCATGTGCAACTTAGATATAATACAACTAAGACTCGAAATCCTGAACTTAGCTTCTGTCTCTTGAAATTCTGTTCGACTTTTCTTGTATACATCCTGCATCCTCTTCTCCTCTTTATCGTCTAGAGATAGCCTTTGGGTTTTAGCAACTGCATCTGTGAAATAAGTTGGACAATTTGGAAAGATACTAGGAACTGCAAATTTCTTAAGAACAACTTTTTTCCTGGGCATCTTGATCATCTCAACTCCGTTATAATATTCAATATTCCTCTCGATATCTTCTTCACGGAAATGATGTATACAGACCTATAAAGATAGAAATAATTATACTATATCACAGACAAATTTCTATAGCAACTTACCAAAAATCGTTTATTCTCCTCATAGTCTCCTTTCGGTCGAGGGATCGCTCGAAACCACTTTTCACGAGTTTCAACATCAGTAGGAAAGGAAAAAGTAGGCACATATGAATCACCTTGACTGTGATAATTCGACTTACAACCAGGTACTAGGCATGTCATGTTGAATATGTGATGATGCGGTACAAATATTGCAGTAATTGGAAGAAACGAAAATATTTACAATAATTATTATATATTATCAACATTGAATACAAAATTTATGGGTGGGTAAAATATTTTTCATATTAAGACGTTTAAGACACAAAATTTCAAAAGTAATCACAAATATTGACGCTAATACATAGTTTGCATGTTGCTCATAAGATCTCTATCCTCATAATGAATTATACATATTCTTAGAGCACTATAGGCGATTAATTCGCGCGAACAATACGACTGAATTGGATACTCAAACATGTGCAAAACTGAAGTTTTATAAATCAGGCAAAATTATACCAAAATATGTTCTAAGGAGTAAGCAGTTGTTGGATACACATAAATGTTAAAATCACTTTGATATATTAAGAAATACAAAAGTTATGATGTAAAGTAGTCCGATGGTAATGACAATCCATGGTCCAAAATTTCGATAGAGTGCCATTGCCTTAGTATATAGAATGCTATGGTTAACCCAATATTACCCCAATCAAATCGCCTAGACTATATTTTGAGAATATCATAGCTCTTTATTGACAATTTAAGGTAAAATTACAAACAAATCAGCAGTTCAACAATCACTAAACAATTTTATACACCAACAAAAGCAATGCACATCTAGCATCTTCAGTTGTAATGAGAATGAAGTTAAGTAAGAATGATATCTAGTATCGTTAATGTTGAATATTTATATTTTAGTAACCCATGAACTTTAATAATATCACCCATATGATGAGAAATTTGGAAATTGATAATCTCTAATAAAGTTAATCCATCAATTTTGCTATGATATTTAATTAACCGCCCTGTAAGTCTAATTGATACATATTCAAATTTGTTTATACTTTTAGCTTCTACTAAATAAAATACATCTGAATTCAATTATCAATAACTAATGACTGGAATAATGCATCTTGTTCTTGGGATACTAGCTGCCGCAAACTACATCTCAAGCAACAAGTATGACCAAATTCTGTGCATATTTTCCATTTTGTTTGCTGTCGGTAACTCGCTTGAACAGGGTCACCGATGAGTATCGATTTATAGGTCTCTTTGCAAAGCGAATCTAATTTGTCTATGTCAATTACTTGATTAAAGTTAAAGACGCGTAACAATACAGAAATTTTGGTTTGTAAAGTACGTATTGGTTCACTCAGATCAGGTGGAATCACGGTACACGCCCAATAGATGAAGTTTTTCTTATTGAGGAAACAAGATCTGGCAACATTCCTTGTGGAAGTAGTCCCTCCGTCAGTGGTTGGTTGATCTATTCTCAGACCAATCTTTTATATATAGGATCTCAAGCAAATTTCATAGAATCAACTATAACTCTGGAGGAAGGTGATCATTTATACGTGCCTGAATGTAAGTGATATATTAAAATTCATGTACTATGGAAGACAAATGTGTGTATGCATGTAGTGGAGATGCAGGAATTATGTCAATCCTTGATAGTGGTGGATGGATCAAGCCATGATGTTGTATAAAAGGCAGCAAGAGATATTCTTCTTCATCAACTATGGAAAAGATTTCTTTAGCAGTAGTAATGCTCTTGTTGATTGGAATCCTGACCTTACAATTTCTAAGTCTTTAATTCAGATTTATTGGCAGTACATAGCTAGCCATGGGTGCCACCTGCTCCACTTAAAATCCCTGACATCATACCATCTATCATGGTACGGTGAAATGTCACATTTAAAGCCCTTTGGGAAGTAGAATACCTTCTTTGGCAATTGAATCAACTTCGGAGTTAATAATGCTGTCCATTAGAAATTTCATGTTCTCTTGGTTTTCCTTTCGAGCCAATAATGCAATAGATCGTACACAATATGGGGAATTTGACATGTCACTTGACCAAACAGTAGTGCCAGATGAGTTAATTAGTGAAATAACCTTGAACGCCAAAGAATAAAATTTTTGGTGTTGAACTTCGGTATTCCATCAAACAAATTGCAGATTTTATGGCATCCTGAGCCATCTATGCCATCTGAGATCTTTAAGGGATATTGACTCTCAAGTAGTTTAGGAACAATTTCCAATAACCTTAACACAGTTTGTTTCAAGATGAATCTATACGAAATTCCGATACCAATTTGACCTCATCTGAATTTTATATTTCAAGAATATTAAATGAGAGTATATTTCTAACACGATAGTCAGAAATTATATTATATGGAGGGAAGACTGTGCTTTCTGGCTTACACGATTTTCGCATTTTTGCGTACTTACGTTTCCCGATTTCCAAGAAATCTAACAAAAACAATGACTTGTCCAAAGGTAACCGCGTAACAGTACTTCCGAATGTCCCATGTTCGATAAATTCCTGACAAGAATTAATCAATTCATGGTTTCTAGCTCCACCACCATATAGCTTTAGGACATAGGTTGCTATTTCAATCAGATCAAAATCCTCGTTCTGAGCTACAGATGAAATTAAATCCAAAATTGGTCTTCATCTATGTCTGTCAATTCAGACAATGGTTTTCTACCTTCCTGTGTTAGTTCACACTAAAACGCTATGCTTGTTTCACTGTGGCGTTTCTTCAGAGGACTGGCAATATGAAGAGAGTGAAAAAGAAGTCTTTCCCAAGTGAGTAGATCACTTCGTTTGCTGTAGACCAGTGTTTCTCAAACTTTTTTCGGACAGCGCCCCTTGTCAACAATATTCCCTCGATACCGCCCCCCTCTAGAAATTCTAAATATTTTTACTACACTCGTATTTGTTTAATGATAATAAGTACTATTTATCAATTAATGAGAAGGGTGTACTTGAGCGTGATGTTCGTCGATAATCCAATTTACATCTGGTTTCATAACAGTTAGCAGCAATCTCAATTCTCCGCGGAGAGAAATATCTAGTCTGTTTCTTTGCTTCGTTAGTAATTCAACGACTGCGCTGAAACCTCTCTCAACGAGATATGATGTCGGAAACGCCAGAACTAGCAGTTTTGCTACTTTCCACAAATTGGGAAATTTATTTCGTCCTGCGATTGCAATCCAAAATCGTTCATACCCCATCATTGTAAATGAGCTTCTTCCTCGCAATCACTTTGCAAGCCCATCAGCTCTTCCTGCAAATAGAGTGGAACTATTGGGGTATCCACACAGAAAGGGTCAAATAGCCAATGAGGAGGTTCAAGTTCCAACAAGTCAGTGAATCGCTTGATCATATCCGCTTTCAGTACTTCAAGATGTTCACAATATGCTAGCAAATCGTCATCTGATATTTGGAGTCCTGCTAGGTGAGGAAACTGGTAAAATTCTCGTCCACCGATATTTTGTTTAAATAACGTTAGTTTCCCAATGAAGGAGCTGACAACAGTTTGCACTTGACCTGAGTGACTAAATTGCCTTGTAATTGCAAATTCATTGCGTTGGACTTATCAAAAATGTCAGTCAAGTAAGCTACATCTGATTTCGCTGCACTGACAAGCTGAATTAACTGCGGGTTCTCTTCCTCTAAAATTTTAAAATGGTGTCGAAAAGACTAGAACCAACTGAGACACTTTCCTTTTGAGAGCCACCTCACTTCTGTGTGCAAAAGCAGGCGTTCAAATTCTGTTTCGTTGTCGTGACATATTTGGCGAAATATTCTTTCCTTGAGTGCGGAAGCTTTGATTTTATTAATAACAGTTATGACGATATGCAATGAGTTGTGCAAGCGATCACTTAGATGTTTTGCTACCAAATGTTCTCGATGGACGACGCAGAGAATAGCGAAAACCTCTGGCACAGCCTTTTTCAAGTACGAAATGAAACCACGATGCCTACCAACCATAGCTGGCGCCCCATCTGTTGTATAAGCAATGATATTATTCATGGGAATTTCCTTTTCCTGAAAGAAATTTTCCACGACTTTGTAGATAGATTCACCTTTTGTATCAGTAACTAGTAGTCTAGCAAACAACATTTCTTCAACCATTATTCCTTCGAGAATATATCGGACATATGCAAGGAGCAGTGCTTCGTTACCTGGCAATGTGGATTCGTCAATTTGAAGAGAAAATTCCGTTGTTTTAAGTATACTGTATAGGGTTTTCTCAACATCACTAGCCATCAATTAATTCTCCTAGCCACAGTATCATTGCTTAACGGGATGGACTTAACCACACTTCGCCCATCTGAATGCATAACAGTTGTAACTGCTTCCTGGATTGCAGGTAAAATGAGTTTTTCACCAATTGTATGTGGCTTACCAGATTTTGCAATTAGTAACGAAATGTTATAGGAGGCAACCAAACCATCAATGTTTTGTCTATCTATTTTCCAAAGATTCCGCCCATTGTTTTGCGGCTGTCTCTCAATTTAATGAACAATTGCACCTCTTTCTCTACCTTATCACCGTGGCGCGATTTCAGATGATTAATCATTCTTGACGGCTTCGTTCCCTCATTAGAAAAAACTTGTCCGCACAACAAACACATTGGGAGTTGTTCATTTGAAGGAGATTTAACAAATCCGTATTTGATATAATCAGCACTATACTGTCTACACTTCTTTTACTATTCATTTCTTCGATCGAGTTTATCAATTCCTCTCGGTTTAGATTTCTACGTATGTATCAATATTGAAATTAAACAGATTACTAACTATTACGAAGTTTACATTCGTTTGAAGAACAGTGATAATTATATTTCGATTAGGAAAGCCATAGACATTGTAACAAAAGAATTCTTAATTCATTTTTAAGGATTAGCTGTTGTTGATAATCACCAAGAGTATTACCACTGTAAATGGCTTTGATCATTGAAGTATTTGTTAGCACCTATTGTTAATGAACAATGAGGAATATGATATCACTTTTTTGACGTGAGGTCGTATCTCTGTTTCGCTTTCTATAACCCACAGCGTCCCCCAGCGCCCCCTTGCTGCGTGGCCGCCCCCTACAACCATTCAGCGCCCCCCAGGGGGCTCTACGGCCCACTTTTAGAAACACTGCTGTAGACATTGCGGTCAGATATATGTTGGGAGAAATTACAACGAATAGAGTGGATCTCGGATTCAGGGATTTGATAGTTTCCAAGAAAACATCTATTGCTTCTCTAACAGACGAGTGAGAGTTAAAGAAATCTAACGCCCCCTTGTTATTCAGTATAAATGTCTAATATCGTTCAATGCAGAAAAATATTAAAAACTTAAATTTAGGTATCCACTATAATTAAAAGTATTCACCAGCATTTTCGGGGAGTTTCGGGAAATCTGGGAATGGTTTTATTTTGAGGACTACTCAATTATGAATGAATTAAAGTGCCCAGATCTTCTGCCTACATAATGCCCACGATGTCTTTTCCCACCATTTTTAAAGAGGCCTATAGCTTTCGATCACATTTTCAGTTTAAAATAGAATTATATGCTAGTAAATTTAGAGTGTGTAGTTCTTGGTATATATCTTAATTTGAGACTATCCATGTACTAACATAGATACAATTGTTAGGAGAAGTGGAATGCAAAATACTGCGTTAGAAATTGATATATTGTCTGAAGTAACCACAAATTATTTCAAGTAAAATAAGACCACTTCACATATCCATATACCAGAATATCAATTCGAAAGAATACGCAGCTCAAATTTGATCTGAAGAGGTTTTCGAATATTCTGATTACAATAGTAATATTTTCCAATGAATATAGCAACATGAAATTTTCATGCTATTTCAGGTTATGGAGGCACTGTGAAATTGTGATATGCTACTGAGCATCAAGGACGACACAAAATGCAAGGCTGATGTATGGAAGATGTTTCGATTGATAAAAATCAAAAATACCAATGAGGTGGTATTCCTTGGTTGGACAGCCTGTAAAGATTGCTTAGTTTGTATCAAGTTCAAAGTAAAACAAGCTAATGGTTCTGTTAAACTTTATGGCACTAAAAATCTTGTCGATCATTGCAAAACTTGCACTACCAAAATTGGTAATCAATCTTCAGTGAAATATTTTTCAAGAAAACACCAGGTAGACACTTCACAAAGTGGAAGGAAAGCAAGTAATGCAGAATTTCGTATGTTGTTCAAGGCGGAACCTCTTTCATGTTCGTTGACAATCCAGGATAGAGATCGTTTGCTCAGAAATTTATGGACCCTGAATCATGCATCGATGCACTCAATTTTCTGAAAACACACTGCTTCGAATATCCAAAAGGCTATTGATGAAAATCTGAATGAGCTCAATTTATCTCTTGTGAACACCCCTTGTACAACTGATAAAGGCTCAAATGTCATATCCGAAACTCTTGCTAAAACTCATATGATTGTGCATCCCATCGCATGAATGCATCAATTGATGTAAAGTTAGAGAAATAAGTGCTTAACTTAAACTCCTTGATTAGTTGGCCTATTCATTTCTAAATCTGTGAACCAAGCGTGTGGTTACAGTCAGCGCTGCCTACAAAACTGAAGCATGGGGGTGAAACACGCCCTTGGAGATCTTTACATTCTATGTTTTCTTCAATTCAGCTAAGCAAAGAAGTCTTAGTAACAGAACTTCGAAATCGTAAGCGAGAGAATTTGATCTATCAAATAAATATCGACCTGTTGCAAGAAGTCGTCGGTTTCTCTCAATATATTCAGGATTATTTGATTTGCCTAGAGTACGCTAACGAACTAACACTTCAAAATGTGGTCCCTGTATATTACACGCTGTATGAGCATTTTCAAGTAAAGGAAGAAGATTCAGAAATACTACAACTTATAAAAACTAGTTTTCTTTCAGTATTAGCAGATAAGTTGTGGAACGATAGCATTGGGATGCTTCATCTTACTGCACCTTTCTTGACTCATGGCTGAGGTTGTTTAAGTTTGTAAATCCACAGCTGATCGTGAAGGGTCTTTTAGTCAGATAAAAGAATCTCTACTTATATTGGGAAAATAATTAGTTTACAATACTGAAAGTGTTGATTTCACAATGGTAGATGCGGTAATCTCAAGTTCCAAGAATGAATTGGATCATCCCATCCTAGATGTGCAACCACGAAAAAAACTAAATACGATGCCTTCAGTTGGTTTCGAAACAATGAAGCATCAACAATATCACCGATAGATCAAAGTCTAAGCATCAATTCATAAATTGAAGAAGAAATACAAGTGTATATTAGTGAAATGACGCCAATGATGGATAAGTATTCCTACTTTATTGGTGGAAGCAGCATAAAACTCGTTAGCCGTTATCTAATATAGCTATAGGGACTTTGTAATCCAAGGATCTTCATCAGAAAGCGAGAGGCATTTTAGTGCTTTTAATCCTCGGAATATTATAAATTACCAACGAAATTCAATGTTACCCAAGACTGTGGAGGCTGTCTCGGTAGTTTTGGAGGGGTACATAAAACAGCTTAATTTCATGAGTTAAATTAAATCATTTTCAACATGAATCTCTTAGTATTAAACTGTGTTGTGTTTCAAAAGTTAGTGGGTCAAGATGGGTCACGAGATAATCGATTGGTCATGACCCATGGGTCGTATGGGTGATGGGTACGTCTTCGATGGGTCACTTTGTATGACCCATTTGCAGCTCTGCTACGTATACCAATTGGATTACCAGATTATCCCGGATAATGTCACATTCGCACGAGAAGTATGACATTAATAGGGAAACTTCCCTGATTATAGAATAACTCGGATAATGTCATACACACTCATGCACGTTATGATTTTAACCAGGATCCACGTATAGATTTTGTATTCATTCAATATTCCTTCCTATATTTAGAGTATAAGGAAATGCCTAATTTTATGGTTTATAATATATATTTGTTTTTCTTGCTGGGGATAATTCATCGATGTCATATTACCTATGCTAACGATGATGGAACTAAATGCCCTTTTACTTATAGAATATTATGGTCTTCTACATACACTCGTTCTCCTTTTTTAAGTTCTCCACTTATCTGTGAATTAGATGGAGATAAACTCCCAGATATTGTTGGAACTTTAGCATCTGGAGAGGTTTTCGGTATACATGGAGAGAGTGGATATATCATGGATAATTGGCCACTATATCTTAACGATGTTCAATTTCACTCTGGTCCGATGCTCTTTGATTATAATCATGATGGATTAGATGATATTGTCTTATTTACTGAAAAAGGGAAAATTTTGTTTTTATCATCCCAAGGTAAACTATTTTCAAGCGACACTGTTCAAATACCTTCTCTACCTTTCCCTAGATATTGGTTCCTAAAAAACAATCAAGTTAGAATTGATGAAATACTTCAAGATTTTTCAGAAAATTTTTTAAAGCATAACGATTTTCCTTTGTATGATACACTATCCATTCTTGGAATTGATCCAAACAATTCTTCTCTTTTATTTATTCCTCCACATATCCATTCTACTCCTCTTTTGGGAAACATACAAATAGAATCAAACTCTAGAGAATTTATCATTTCGCTATCTTTCTATTTTAATCCATCTGAATATCTCACAGAAAAATCTCTTAGATTATTGGGTGGTCTTGATCGTGAAGATCTGAATAAATATCTTATTGATGCTATTTTAATTTTGGATCCTTCCTTAAAATTTATCATTCAGTTTAAACTCTTGTCAGTAAATATGCTCGACAGTTTCGAACCTGCTCTTATCTTGTCAACACCAGTAATATATAATTTTCAAAGAAGCGCTGAACGATCATTAATTGTCACATCAATTTCTGGAACGCTTTATAAACTTGTGTTGCCTAATTTAAAGTTTGCATCTGGTTTCCCAATTGTCCTTGGAAGTTCTATTTCAAATACGCCAGTGATTTATGACATCGATGACGATGGTACATTAGAAATTTTTACTGTTAATGACCTCAATACTGTATTTTGTATTAACAACAATGGGAAGGTCTTATGGAAAGTTTTCTTAGAGGGAAGATTATCTGAGGGTGGTGGTCTAAGGTTGGTGCGATTATTTAATGATTTTGGTGCTGCACTAGTAACCGCAACTGAAAATGGATTACTCTATGCTATAAACCCAAATACTGGGAACATTTTATCTAACTACCCAATCTATACGGGAGTGGGTTTATCTTCTGTCCCACTTCTTTTATCACTGTCTTCGAAGTTTGATCCTTTGTTGGTAATTCTCTCTACACACGGAGATTTGGTGATTCATTCACATGCTTTTCACTGTACTCGAATTCTTCCAGGAGATTTCACATTAATTTCCCGGATCCCTCTACTCTACCACAATTTCATCAATTCAGTCCCAGGTTTTGAACTTCTAGTAACCTCAGAAGGTGGTACTTTAAGTGTATTATCACTATCACTATTGAAGGAACCAACTAATCCAAATCAGGATTTCCTTGGTAATACACAGAATGACTCAATACTTTTCCTTGATAAGTGGGAATCCCCTCTAATTTGCCAAATTCAAAATTTACACAGGAATGTTAGTTTATCTCTTGTCCCAACAAATATGAATGAGCAAACTAGTTTCATCAAAGAATTTTTTTCAACAGATTCTTTGACTCTTCACTATAAAATTTCCGATAATCTCTTACCCAATGCTTTTTCAAAACAATATTTGGTGAGAGGTAGTATTGGAAATATTGAACTATTTTCCAATGTTCATTCAATTCAGGGTATTCATTCCGTTACATTTCCTCTACCGTATAAGTCATTAATAAGTACACTCTCTATTTATGTGACTAATGAACATGGAATTTCTGACTGTATCCAAATCCCTGTTTCTTTCAATGTGACTTTTAAACACATTTTAAAATGGTTGGTGTATGTTCCATTTATTGGAACACTTGTAGTTTTGTTCATACTTACTCTTGAATCAGGTTCTATTTTGCCAAAGTAGCGTTAACTTCATGACTGTATGTATACAATTTATTAAAATTGTTGTTGTTGATGTTTTCTGCCATTTACAGTACAAAAGCTAATGTCAAGATCTTGAACACATAACACTAATGTGTACTAGCGCGCTTCGCTTGCTAAGTATTAAATAGCTAAATTTCTTGGTCCATTTTGTCGCAACGCGATGGGGTATACTCGCCACTTCGGCCTCGAGTGTCTAAAATAGCAGACTTTTTATGATATTATTATCCATAGTCCATCCAAATTACTTTTAATGGCCTTCCGTGGCTTTTGGTTAGTAATCTCAGCACTTCGTACCTCGGGCATTAAGAAATTTTTAATATTTTGGAAATTAGGGAATTTTTTACTTTCATGATGAGTTAGCATTAGGTCAAAGTGATGACGTAAGGTTATTTGGCATATTGAGGGGTACATGTGATTGAATTTTCAACATGTATATTGGCTAAGCAAGGGTTTGAATGTCATTTTCGAAATTCCAAAGGGTGAAAATGACGTCATAATTGCGTCTTAGGTGTGAAATTTTTCTAAGACTCTAACTTGTCCAAGTCAGGCTCAAAATACCCTCGTTTTCCAAAAATCAACACCTGGGAATCTTGAGGTTTTTTCAATCAATTTTGGACATACAAACATATTTATACAGTAAAACTCGAATAAGACATATTTAAATTTCTCAATAACCCACCATCAAATTTGTACTAATTGTATAGGAATATTTTTCGCATAAGACGTACTTGAATTAGATTAGTACCTACTATTTCCCTTGAGGATTACGTCTTATCAGAGTTCTACGGTACATACATACATACATTAATCGCGTTTTAATAGTATTAGACAGGGCTGTTAGCTCAGAAACCGTGACAAGTCGGCTAAAGCACCAAATTTGGCACAAGATTGTTACTAGAATGTTCTGAACCTTTATAAGGGAGCCACTTTATCGAAGTTCAGTGGTGTGATGCACACAATCAATTTTTTGTCCCACTTTTCGATACATTTTGATGGTATTTAAATGCATATAACTCATCCAGTTTGAATTAATTTTGATGCCGGTATTCGTAATCAGTGAGAGATTTAATGGTGTATGAGTGGTTCCTCGAATATGTTCTATAATATTTTCCCTTGCAACACAAGAATGTGCAACATTTCATTCTCAAATTTTGTCCTAACTCAATCGTGTGGCCCTTGTTCCACGCCGCTATGTAATAGTTTGAGACAATCAATTGACTTCCTACTGTTTATAATATCGTTTGTCTCCATGCAAACGAGTTATCTTTCAGGAATAAAATGTCCAGCCGACATGCCCCCCCCTGTGTAAATGCCGCAATGCATCGGACCCGACTGATTTTGGGCTCAATATTATTCGTCCCCTAATGTACTTCATGTTCTATCCTCAACTCCTATGGATAAAATTCTGATTAAATTATCCTACAATTACCTCCTATCTAACTTTTGAAACGAAATCTCTAGATCAATTTGAAATATGTGCAATAAGTTGTGAAAATATGATAAATCACCACAAAGGTGTGAAATATTCGCTTTAGAAAAATATTCCTCGAGGTGCAAATCTCCGACCCAATATGTATATGTATGCCAATTTTTATGGTAATTGGACCGCTAGATTTCCCGCGGACGGACGGACTTCGCACATCATCCATGCCATTAGGCAACTCCCAATAGGAGCTGCACTAAAAGTAAGACGTAGGTAAGATACAATATTCAAGTTAACAATTTTCTCGACATTTAGCATACATATTTGTGCGAGACTACACCATTCGATAAATGAACCAATTTATTGCTACGTATTATTAACAAAACAGTCGATAACATCTTATATTCATGTTTAATATGTAAGAAATATGAAGAAAATTGAAGGGCGCGGAGGTTTATCTAGTAAAATCTTATTTAACAACATTTAGACTTTTGAGGGTCGATATATACATAACTAAACTCGGCTAGCCTATCAGCGTCGAACAAGGAGTCACCCGATTGGGTTAGGAAACTATTTGAGGATGAATGTTGACATATATCGGTGTTGCTAGGGGAAAATTCGAGTGACAACTCAAACGACGCGAGATCTTAAAATAAACTGAAGCTTTCATCAAGTTTCACAAGTATGATGTGATGAATCACACATTCCATATTTAGAAAAGATTTTTCAGGTCGAGAAGACGTCATTTCATCGCCTAATAGGCCTTTATGTTGGAAAACCTACCCCAACTTAGAAACACTTTAACGCTAAATATTGATGATTTTACGGTTCAATAAGAAATATCCAAAAGTGTATTTTATGCATAATATCGAAAAATTGTCATGATAAAGTTGGATCAGTTTTACTAGTCAGAATCTCTTTATTTGACTACTTCTAATAGTAAAATCGAATTATTCGACTATTGGCACTAGTCAGAAACTAAGAATATTTCAACACTTATAAACTATAGCTCTGAGGATAATTAAATTTGGAATTTATTAGAAAGTATCCTGTTTCTAGTTTAAATTCAAAAAATTTAATTCTCCCTTACTACCTTAAATATCAAACCCGCGATCGAGGGTAGCGGAAATGAGTGCGATTGACGCGCGAAGCGCTGTCCTAAATCTTTAATCCATTCTAACTTGTGACAGTTTTCTAATAATCGAATCTCACTTGTGCAGGTAGTCTGATAAATCGATTCTAACTTTTGAAAGTAGTCTAATAGATAGATTCTGTCATTTTACAAGTTCTCAATTTTCTGACTAATGTTAACTTCAAAATTCTGACTTTAGCATGTACCTCCTAAAGTTGGCTAGTTCTTGAGTTACAGCAGAGACCATTGATTCCACGTGTTTGTTAATATTCACTTATAACTTGATAATCGATACAATTTTGGTCTATTCAAAATAGCCAAATTTCAGTGTGTACCAGACCTCCCATACCGTGATAATACATTTTGATATTATATCCTTGAAGCTATTTTTAAATGTTACAATGACCATGTATGGGCATAGTCACGATTACGTCATATTTGTAAGAGTTAGATATCAAAATATATACAAGGTATGGGAAGTCGGGCATTTAAAACAAATTGGCTATCCTGATTTATTAATAATTTTAACAATTAATTATCGAGTTATAATTGGATATTCATAAAAATGTGTCATCACTGGTCTCTCTCCTGTAACAAAATGAGTGAACTTTCATAGTACAAATTTTTGATATTTTGTCTAAAGGTAACTATAGATCATTTCATATATTCACCCTGGAATGGAAATGAAATATTTTACGTTCTACAAGACTTCAACGAATGGCTTATTTTAAATGCTTAATAGACACATATTTTGTTACATTCCCGAAGTTTAGCATACAATGGTTGATGATTTGTTCTACAGATATGTAATCTATTATTCGGCCAAAAATTACCGTTTCTTCAATAAAGATACAATAACATTGTTGAATCGGCGACTGCATCCCTAGTCCAAAATCACAAGTTATTGCGAGGCCTTATGTACAGCCTCGATTGATATCAATCATGATAAAATTTCGGCATTTGTTCAATATTGGATTTTTGAACAATTATGATGACGTGCTAATCCCATGATGAGTTTGCATTTGGTTCAAATGATGACGTCAGAAGATGTGTTACATTGAGTGATACCCGTGATTCCAATTTCAGACTTATCATGTATATAGCCTGTAGTGGACTAGTGGCCAATAATGTGAATTTTCGCCTTGACTCGTACTTGTCCGAGCCAGTTCCAGTATACCTCCGTATACCAAAAATTAGCCGTTTGTCTTCCGGTTTCTTCAATCAATTCCGAACAAAACAAACATATCATAATTACCTACCCCTTGTAACTGTTTCCCTGGATTTTCAAACTATTCTCTGGGTTTCTAATTTTATAAGCAAATAATATTAATTTTTCTATCTTTATGTGCTAAAGAGCCAGAAATATTAAATATTATATCTCTGAATATTTTTGCAGAATCATAAACATGACCATATATGGACTTATTCAAGATTACGTTACAATGGTAAGAGATATTAAATCAAAATGTATTATCGGAATATGGGAGTTGGGTATGTATTATAAGTTTGCTATCTTGATTTTGACCATAATTGTAACGATTTTCGAGTTATGAGTGAATATTGACAAACAAGTGCAATCCATGGTCTCATCAGGGCCGGATTTAAGGGGCGCAGTGTCGAAAGCTGCGCACTGGCCCCACAAATAATTTGTTTGAGCTGAGCAACTTCGTTTAGAAAACAATACTTTATGATCCAGGGGGGACATTTTTTCGAAAGTTGTACAAACGATTATGGTAAAAGGTTTCAACATGTGTAATATAATAATATGTTTGTTTACAGTAGAATTGGATACAATTATTTATTTTTGAAATTTTTGAACTTCCAAAGTTGTATACCATTTCGGACATGTTCGAAGAAGCGAGGGTCTACTGTAGTAGGCTTAGTTATTTGAACCAAAATATGTATCATACTTTGTATAACCACTTTTTAGTGATTTCTGTTTTTCAAAGAATTTCTGGTCCAATGTTTGTAACTCATCATATCTTACATCTAATATCTCAAGTTTAGGGAATGTGTAATTTAGTATAAAATCAATAGTATCTGAATTCCTAATTTCTATAAACGTCAATTCATTTAATCCGGTAAATACATTTTCTCCAAAGGTTGCATTCAGTTGAATATACCATAGTCTAAGTGTTCTCAGCGTTGTGATATTTGCCAAGAGATTTCTGGGAAATTCTTGCAGCCCTGAACCAATTCATTCAATTCTTTCAATACTTATCGCGTTTTCAAATGCATTACAGCAAACTTATACCATTCTATGTTTGAAGTAGGACGTAAGAATGTTAGTTGAGGTAGATTGAGCATAGAAGAATCTATTGTAATTAGTGAAGGGAGTTTCAAATCTGAGATGTCGACGTCTGTAAGACTGGTGCTATTAAACATAGGAAACCCATTTATTGCCATTCCAGACATAAGTATTAATCTCAAGTTGTTTAAACCGATTAGAAAATCTTCAGTAACGGTCAAGGTAGAGTCTCCGTCAAAGTATACAAACTGAATATCTGGTTCAGTGTTCTTGAAAATTAATTCATTTTTTCCATATACGTATACATGTAAAGAAGAAACACCGGCAGGAATATCTAACATGATTGTTTGCCCTTCCATCCCCTGATATAATAGGTATGATAGCTGGAGCCGAAAACCGCGTTATCGTTACAATCCTGAATAAGTGAGTTAACATTTGCAAGATCACTTGTTGTAATATCACAAGTTATTTGGCCAGAGGCCAGTGAGATAGTTCCGCAGGATTGCCAAAGGATGGCAGAAATACAAATGAACATCATGTTTAGATAGTTTCTTTGTTGAATACAAACAAGTAGGTTGTTCATACTTTTTGTTATGAATTTATAGTATTCTGGAATCTGTATATTCTTATTTACGGTATGCTATCTAATTATCACAATTATTTTTTCAACGAGTATCCCAGACGATATCCCAGAAGACACCAGAAAACTAATGTATTAGCAGACTAAATTTGTATTCACTAAATAGTATAAATTTAATTATGTAACAAACTTATCATGTGATCTAAACATAAACATCTAAACAACTTTGGCACAACTGCACAATATTACATTCCTCCTACTAATGTGACGAGAATAGCGGTACATCGATGTTTGAGCTTCTAAGAGAATTGAATAACTTAACATTTCAGATACGGTGTTCTTATCAGGGCTCTCAACAAAAAGAACTCTCAAAATCGTGAGAGGTGGTGGTGTGCAAGCGTGGTTCGTTACTCGTTTTTGAATCATGATTTGATATCAATCGAGGCATCTAGTGCCAAGATTAATATTGCCATAGCCTACTATACATAAGGCTTCAGAATTATTTGTAATTTTTGGCAGTCCCCGATTCAACAATTCTATATGTAGAATCTACAGTAGAGTTCGTCTATTAGTAATTGCCTTATTAGCAAGATTCGCTTATTAGCAAGTTTTTTCAGTGTACGGTGCAAAGGATAGGGATTTATGTATAAAAAAGTTCGCTTATTAGCAAGTGTTTTTAGGGTTACAATGGGCCAAGTTGCATTAATTATATTCCCTTATTAGCAAGTTCGCCTATTAGCAATTTTTCTCATAAAAATACGACTTGCTAATGACTTAATAAGGGAACCTTAGTTCCCTTATTAGCAAGTTTTTCTCGTGCAAAACCCGACTTGCTAATAAGCGAACTCCAGTGTATAGTGAAGAAACGGTGTACTTTTCCCGAATAAATTTATTATTTTTCTGACAAGAAATTATCAACCATTGTATGCTTAAAATTCGGGAATATGTCAAAATATGTGTTTACTAAGCATTTATTTATTAAAATATGCATAGCCATAGGAACACTTTGCTTATTGGGTGGACCAAAAAAGCATCAATTATATCACTCTAGATTCCCGAATATAAATATAAAATTATATAATGAATGTTTTAAAATTTTCACAAGTAATATTACTAAATAGTATAGTACGACATAAAATGATAACACTACGTAACAAATTTTTATGAAATCTTTGTTTGGCTTGATATTTTGATTGTTTATGGATAATTTTGAGGCGCTGATTCCGAAAATACAATTAGTTTTTTTCTATCATCGATCGTTAGCTTTCAGGAAGCCTATTTATATGAGCAGGTTACACGCTTAGCCAACCCAGCAAAAACGTACGTCACAATCAAAATCTTTTGTGCTATAACAATAAAGATAACAAACATTTTGCACTCCCTTCACTGTCTCTTGTCTTTTTAAGCTCTGGGAGACACTTAAAGTGTCTGCGAATGCACAGCTTAAACAGCATCAGAATTCCAGGCTGGGGTAGGATTGCAAAACTTAGAAATTTCGTTCTTGCGTATAGTTTATTTGCTATCCAGTACCTTCACTTGGAAAGTATTTACTTATATTAATACTATAAGCTACCAGCAGCTAGTATAAGCATAAGTATAACTGCCTTTAGCAGAGAGGCAGAAATAACTTGCTGGTTGTTCTTACGTTAAGTTAGTGTTTTTCAAATTTAGAAATTGCAATGGCTAGTAGACAATGCAAGAATTCACCTGACTCATTTTGCTATGTTTGTGGATATTATGTTGGTGACAAACATGTTTCAAATAAAATATCAAAAGAAGCTAAGTATTGGGAAGCGTATAGACTGTATTTTGGGATGTCCATTGGGGATCAGGAAAAGGCCTGGGCCCCACATGTGATTTGTGGCAGCTGTCGATCTAATCTTGAAGCTTGGTTGAGGGGTTCCGCTAGAGTTATGCCATTTGCTATTCCAAGAGTTTGGAGAGAGCCACAAAACCATCATGATGATTGTTACTTTTGTATGGTAAATATTGCTAAGTACCGCAAGGTTAAGGGAAGAAGAGCACTGACTTATCCAAGTATACCATCATCCATTGCACCTGTTCCTCATAGTGAAACTTTACCAGTTCCAAAACCACCAGCAAATGTAAGTAGTTTTATGTTTTATAATATAAGGCTACGCTAGCTTATATGCTGTAAGGGTGACCCACAATCTGCATCTTGTGTTTTATTCTTGTCATTTTAGTTGGAGTTTAATACTGAATGTGAAGACTCGATATCAAGTGAAACTTCGGATGCTGAGGAAGAGTATCTCCAATCAACAAGTGCAGATCGTCATTATCCTTCTAAGAGAGAATTAGATGACTTAATACGAGATCTGCAACTAACAAAATCTGCAGCAGAGCTATTGACGTCAAGATTAAGCGAGTGGAATTTGCTGCGTGATGATTGCAAAATAACTGCTTACAGGAAGAGGCACTTGGACTATTCTGTTTACTTTGATGTAATACAGGATCTGTGCTATTGCAAAGATGTGAATGGTTTGTTTGATGCTGTTGGAATTGAACATGACCCTTCTCAGTGGCGACTTTTTATTGACAGTTCCACCAAAAGTCTTAAAGGAGTTTTACTTCATAATGGGAACAAATATCCGTCAATTCTACTTGCTTATTCAATACAAATGAAAGAAGACTATGAAAATGTCAAGCAACTACTGCTTAAAATAAACTATGCTGAATTTAACTGGCAGCTCTGTGGTGATTTTAAGATGTTGGGGTTTTTGTTGGGACTGCAGGGTGGTTACACCAAATACTCATGTTTTCTTTGTTTGTGGAACAGCAGAGCTGATGGAGAGCACTACTCGAAGATTCAATGGCCGCCAAGAAAAGAATTAATGCCAGGAAAGTAGAATGTCATCAAAGAGCCACTTGTATGCCGGGAAAAAGTTTTACTACCACCTCTTCATATAAAACTAGGTTTAGTAAAGCAATTTGTTAAAGCTTTGGATTTTGAAGGAGAAGCTTTTCAAGAAATCCGTGCAATGTTTCCAAAATTATCAGATGCTAAACTAAAGGGAGGAATATTTGTTGGCCCCCAAATAACCACCATGTTAAAGTCAAGAACCCTGGAGGGTAAAATGACCGAAACAGAAAGAAAAGCATGGCAGGCATTTCGTGATGTAGTTAATGGCTTTTTAGGAAATAACAAAGATCCTAATTATGAAGAGATAGTGAATACTCTGATCACAAGCTACCAAAAGATGGGATGTCGCATGTCGTTGAAACTTCATTTTCTATGCTCTCATCTTGACTTCTTTCAAGAAAATTTGGGGGATTTCAGCGAGGAACATGGCGAGAGATTTCACCAAGATATTCAGCTAATGGAAAGACGGTATCAGGGCCGCTGGGACAGTGCAATGATGGGCGATTACATGTGGTTTTTGATAAGGGAAGACATTTCTGGTCACAAAAGAAAAGCTCGTTCAACAGTTCATTTTTGAAGTATTTTAACTCTCTAACATGAGTGCGTTTTGTTTTCTTTAGGACTTGTAATCAGCAATGTACTGTTTGGTAATGATTTTCATGTTCAAATTAACTTATCAACACATCACTACGTGTTTAAATCTATTACAAGAGCTGTAGGTAAATTTGCATATAATGAACAACACAACTTGTTCGGAAAAAGCAAAAAGTGTAAATACGTCAAAAAGCATTGATGATATGGAAAAACTAACACGATTTTTGAATTCAGCGACGCAAAAAACATAAGGGAACATCAAAAATTGAAGCCAAACAAAAATTGTGTTACGTAGTGTAATTTTAGCTCATTGATTACACTCAAGAGAGTTGAAGTATGAAAAAACATTTGTTCTAAGGTTTCACCGTCCTAAACAATGGTCAATCATGTTAAAGCGACAATTATATCACACTAGTTGAAAATACACACTTTCATCTATAAGTATAAGAAATCTTAAATTATCATATAATGCATGTAAACTAATCAGGTCCTGCTCTTTCAATGTCCCCATTCCTACGCTTATGAAAATATGCCATTCGTTGAGTCATTGTAGAAAGTAAAATATTGCAGTTTTCTTTTCAAAGTGAATATATGAAATGATCTATAAATCCCTTTATACAAAATATCAGAAATTTGTATACAAAAGTTCTCTCATTCTCGAGTTACTGCAGATATCAAGGATGGCACTATTTTATGAATATCCAATTACAATTCGATAATCTTTAAAATTATCCCCAATCAGCATAGCCAATTTATAGTAAAACCCGAGTTCCCATACCCTAGTAATACATTTTGATATTATAACTCTTACCAGTAATTGTGAATATGCCCATAAATGGTAATTTTAACGTTCCGCAATTAGTTTCAGAGATATCATATCAAAAATGTATTATTACGGTATGTGAAGTCGAGTATACACTATACAAGGGTTGTTCAATAAGTAATGAGACTAATGTATCGAATTCATATTCTAGTTAATACAGCTCTAAGCCTAATATCAGATTACAAGCCTAACTTGATTGTCTAACTTCGATACAATATACTCTTTACTCTCCTAGCATATTCTTCAGTATAAAGTTTCATTTGTATAGGTTACTTTTTTCAACTAATGGACTTTAGCAAAGAAGGAAAACGACAAATAATTTGGTAGCTGTGGAAAAAGGGGAAGACTGGCTCATGCATTCTTCGTGAAATCCAGAAATTTTCGGTGATTAATGTCCTTCGAAAGCCACCATATATAGATGGATCGAACGTTTTGATAAATGGCGATGAGGAACTCCACGATGACCCTCGTTCAGGTCGTCCGACTTCCTCAAAAATCCGCAGTAATATCGAGAGGGTCCAAACAATTTTGGACGAGGACAGACGAATAACCTTGCGAGAGTTAGAAGAGAGGGTAGGTATATCAAAAGCCACACACTCGATTACACTGCTCAACAATTTTTTTTCATTTTTTGTTGCATGAGATTTTTCAATTGATTCTATATAATTTTGGGATGCTGATTTCAAATCTGCAATCAGTTTCTTTCTGCATGCTCTAGTTTTCATGCAATCGACAATTTAAATTTTTTCGTTTGTGGTACTTATTTAGTACATAAATCTGATCTCCACCAAATACTTTTTATCTATCAAGCCATTTTTCTTAGATTGTAGCTGTTACTATGATTTAGTATTGGCTTCAATCTATTGAAAACAAAAGCACCACTCTATTGTTCTCTGAAAACATGACACTATTAGCGAAGTGTCAAAATTTAAATAAATCAAAAATCATCATGTTGATTTTTTTGAAATGATTTAATTCAAACAACCCTAAGTGATTGTAGTGAAGTATCGTGGATAGATGCAGTAGAATAGGCATTTAAGCTGTATTTTTCCGCTCGTCTGCTGGTAGCCTTAATTAGAACCAAGGTTTTGTTATTCAGTTTGTTTGTGTTAAGTTACATAGATATCAACAGACTTTCTTTCGATTCTTAACTCTTCAGATTTGATCATGGCTTCTTCTAGTAGACATAAATGCAAAAATAACCCTGATTCATTTTGTTACATCTGTGGTGTGTATACGCTTTCGCGTCAAAGACGAAATATAACATCGTTTGTGAAGCGTGCCTACATAGCATACTTTGGTATCCCTCTTGGTGATCAAGATAAGAAATGGTCTCCTCATATTGTGTGCCATAACTGCGAAGAAATGCTCCGAGACTGGACAAAAGGAAAGCGGAAGGGTCTGCCTTTTGCCATTCCAATGGTGTGGCGTGAACCCCAAGACCACACGACTGACTGCTACTTTTGCATGGTCAATACAAAAGGTGTTGGCAAGAAGAGCCGACAAACGCTTTCTTATCCTAGTATACCATCAGCTATGCGACCTGTCCCGCACTCTGATAGACTGCCTCCTCCGGTTTTTAGTGGTTTTGCTTTTCCTAATGATGAAGAAACTAAATTGGAAAGGGAAGAGATCGTAGAGATGGAATATCAAAAAACAGACACAGAATCAGAATCTGAAGATTCTTCTTGTGAAACCAGAGTAACTGTCCAGCAGTTTAATCAATCAGAACTGAATGACTTAGTACGTGATTTAGATCTGCCCAAGCAAGCAGCTGAGCTCTTAGCCTCCAGGCTCAAAGAAAAACAGGTGCTGGATCAATCTGTAAAGGTTTCCTTTTTTCGAAAAAGAGAAGAACTCCTTCTGCCTTATTTTTCAGTAGAAAATAAGCTGGTATATTGCAACGATATTCCTGGTCTTCTCGGACAACTGGGTATCTCCTCATATGATCCAGGAGAATGGCGATTGTTTTTGGACAGTTCCAAGCGCAGCCTCAAGTGTGTTCTTTTACACAATGGAAATGTTTATGGAGCTGTTCCAGTTGGTCACTCCACTGTCTTGAAGGAACAGCATGATGACATTAGAATTGTTATGGATTTACTCGGATATCATGATCACAACTGGATCATTTGTGTTGACCTCAAAATGGTTAGTTTTCTGCTAGGTCAGCAAAAAGGATACACCAAATTTCCATGTTATCTGTGCATGTGGGACAGCAGAGCACGTGAAAAACATTGGATACAGAAGGAGTGGCCCTTACGTGAAACATTTCAAGCTGGCATGCCTAACGTAACACACGACCCGATCGTAAGCAGAGACAAAATTGTTTTTCCACCCCTGCACATCAAGCTAGGTCTGATGAAACAGTTCGTTAAAGCCCTAAATCCTGACAATGAATCCTTTCATCATCTTGTGTATACTTTCCCTGCTTTGTCATATGATAAAATCAAAGCAGGAGTGTTTGATGGACCACAGATACGTACACTTATTCGCGACAAAAACTTCATTCAGAAAATGAATGTCAGGGAGAAAGCTGCATGGCTATCTTTTGTGGATGTTATACAGAACTTTCTTGGTAACAGAAAAGCTCCAAACTATGAAATGCTTGTATCCAAGATGCTCTCAGGGTTTCGTGATTTGGGATGCAACATGAGCATAAAAGTACATTTTCTGTACAGCCACCTGGACAAATTCCCTGAAAACCTTGGGGCTGTCAGTGACGAACAGGGAGAGCGTTTCCACCAGGATCTTATGACAGTGGAAGAACGTTACCAAGGTCGATGGGATCGACATATGATGGCAGACTATTGTTGGGGCATTAAACGTGACTGTCCTCACAAAGCGTACAAACGCAGAAGTTATAAGAGGAAATTTTGTCCAGATTTGTAGAATATTTGAATCTTTTGCATCTTGTCATTGATCGCTTTAAGTTACTATTGTAGATTGCCATCGTTCTTTTCTACGTTATTTTGCAAAAAGAAATCAATTTTTACATGCATATTACCAGCAAAACTGTTGTTTTTTACATTTTTTAAAACATTTGTTGCCCATCTGTCTACAAATACAATTTCTATTGGCAACATAAAAGTTTTTTGGCACCTATTTTTGTTTTGAGGCTAGTTATTCAACTGTAAGCAGAACATCATTTGACAAATCATGTCACTTTTTCAAAAAATATGAATTTTGTGCAAAAAAATTAAAAATCTAGAGCTTGCGGAAAAAAACTAAGGTCGGATTCGGATTCAGCGCCCCAATATTAGGTAAAAACAAGTGTTGGTAGAAATGCAACAAAATTTTTGTTGAGCAGTGTTATCATTGAAGATCTGGAAATGTCGAAGGTAACTGCGCGTTGTGTCCCAAAAGTTCTTTCAAAAGAACAAAAACCCGAAAGGGTCAGAGTTAGCAAAGAATTACTTTCAAGATACTAGGCAGAAGAAGACTTTTTGGATCATATTGTAACGGGGGATGAAACTTGGTTTCATTATTATGAACCAGAGAGCAAAACTCAATCGAAGCAGTGGAAGAGACGTGATGAACCTCTACCCATCAAGGCAAAGGCTACAAAATCAGCAGGGAAGAGAATGGCAACAGTATTTTTGGATAGGGAAGGAATTATACACCTCGACTGGTTGCTTGAGAAGACAACCATAAACAGTGACTATTACGTTGACGAATTGAAAGAATTGCGTCAAGCGATTAAACGTGAGAGGCGAGGCAAGTAGACACGTGGCGTATTGCTGCAACATGACAACGCAAGGCCCCATGTAAGCTCCAAGACAAGGCTGCAATTGACGACTTAGGATTCAAATACCTCCCTCATCCTCCGTATAGTCCAGACCTGGATCCCAGCGACTAGTGGCTGTTTGGAGAGATGAAGAGATTTGAGGATTCAAACGGCTGGAGTATGAAATAAAACAGTGAGAAAAGGGACCCCTAAAGAATTCTATACTACTGGGCTGGAAAAGTTACCAGAACGATGGAAACGATGTATAATTTTAAAGGGGGAATTTATCGAAACATTTGATGATCAATTATGATAAGTATAGGTTTACTATCTGAATTATGAAGAAAAGTCTCATTATTCATTGAACAACCCTGTATATTGACTATACTGATTTAACAATAATTTCTACGATTATCGAGTTATACTTGGATATTCTCATAAAGGCGCGCATGCATTAGGCCAAATTCGTCTGTATAAATTAGTCCATATTTCATATGTTTGCGTTAGTCCAAATATCAAAACCGGTAATAGTCCAAATTCGTGGTGATCGAATGCATGTATTCACGAGGAAACTTCGTCGCGAGGAAATATAGTCATTTACTTTTGTTGTTTTGAATATTCCAAATACACTCAGCAACTCACAACCTGCTCCAGATCCAACTCCCGCAAACATCACCAAAAATTTGGGCTAATGCCGATTTTGATATTTGGACTATCGCAAACATATGAAATTTGGACTAATGCATACATACGAATTTGGACTAATGACGCGTCCCCTGATAAATGTGTCATCCCTGGTCTCTCCTGTAACTTAAGAATGAGTGAACTTTCTACTATGCCGACTATATTGAACTACTTAACTTATGCTCAACTTTGATTTGCATTGAGAGCAAATGTAATCTCTAGGGGAGTTGTTGTAATGTATATTTGAGGGGTTCTCGATCCCCTCAAATTAGCCTTATTTATTCTGCGATCATCACAATTCAAGACCGCTCCTCCTCTCTCAAGCTTCCGCCGGGCCTGTCACCTGTATAGTTTTATCATCAATTCTTCTTCTTTTGAGTCAAAGATAAGTGGGTGCGCTTGCTTGTTGTTGTTGTTGTTGAATAATAGGATGAGCATCCAAGATTTCCTCTTGGTAATACCCAATCATGAAATTTCTCTTTGAATCGTAAAAATATGTACAGTCATAAATAAGGTAGTATTTAATACAGATAACCTCGCTAACCGAGAACAGGGGAATATTTCCTTGATTGTACCGGGGGCGCAGAATTTGTTAGAATTTTGAAGTAGTCATTTGTTAGAATTTCTACAGTTTGCACTTGTTAGAATGGTTTTTTCATATGTTTTCACTTGTTAGAATTTTTCTTTTTCATCTGTTTGCACTTGTTAGAGTGAGTTTTTTATGTTTGCATTTGTTAGAATGGTTCATTCTTGATGTAGTGTTGAATGCACAACTCCAACGCTGTGAGTTGATGAGAGTATTTAGAAGTGACGTGAGCGTGTGCTAGAATTGGCACTTTCATGGATTATCTAGCTAGCTTGGCTTGAGCTGAGAAGATGAGCATTTGACTACACTCGTTCGGATAACTGGTGTGGTATTTGATTGGACTATTGTATCCCTGCAGATGAGGAAGCGCTTGAAAATTGCGACAAATGAAGACAGATTATAATGATTCTAACAAGTGAAGCTTTGCATGATTCTAACGAATGACAACTTCTAAATTCTAACAAATGCATGCGCCCCATATTAAACTCATTCATATTCATTTAGTAAGGAGCCCCATTCTAACAAGTGCAAATATATGAAAAACTCATTCTAACAAGTGAAGCTTTGCATGATTCTAACGAATGACAACTTCTAAATTCTAACAAATGCATGCGCCCCATATTAAACTCATTCATATTCATTTAGTAAGGAGCCCCATTCTAACAAGGAGCCCCATTCTAACAAGTGAAGCTTTGCATGATTCTAACGAATGACAACTTCTAAATTCTAACAAATGCATGCGCCCCATATTAAACTCATTCATATTCATTTAGTAAGGAGCCCCATTCTAACAAGTGCAAATATATGAAAAACTCATTCTAACAAGTTCAAACTGTAGAAATTCGAATAAATGACTACTTCTAATTTCTAACAAATTCATGCATCCCGATTGCACCAAATTGCATACAAATGAACCTTGCTAACCGAGGTTTATTTGTATGCAATGAGAACATTATAGGAGCGGGACCTGGAGCTCGCTCCATTAATGAATCTGGAGCGGGAACATCGGACCTCACGTTCCAATTTCATTGCCAAAATTACAAGTAAAATCAACGAAATGTCGTATTCTATTATAGCTTATTAGAAATCCAGTAGATCCCAATTTATTAGTCAACCTGGGTTATCTGATCGCATCTTCAGAAACAGAACCATACAAGTAGTGTTATCTGATAGCGCTTAATCGGATCAAAACGGTCTGGTCAGTTATAATACTTTTAAACGGAGTCAATTATGTGCATCATGTGTCTAGATATTACAAATTTACATTCCTAAATAAAGTTCATAATAATAAATGACAACTTTCTACAAAAATAGTTCTTTAAATTAATTACAAGTTTCTGCAGATTGTAATAGTGCCGAACATTCAGCTGCCATTTTAGGTTTAACAACTCTTCTTATTTTTCTCGATTGCCAAGCAATTGGAGCTGACTTTCCAAGGTCATTATATCAAAATATGATATAACTTCCTTTTGAGCTTTGTCCAGGTAGATTACAAATGATGCATCACTGAAGCACATTTTCGTATTTCTCAAGGAAGTAAATAAGACTTTCATTTCATTGTCACAGATCAGAAAATTCCATAAAAAAATTTTCTGGCTTTGAAATTCTAATTATTTATTCACGTAACAATATCTCGTATTGTAGCTCCATTACTGAGACGCTAGCCCGACAGGTATCGAAAATAATATCAGGTCGTGTTTCTGTAGTCACCTAATTTAATTGTCCAATTGCAGTCCGCAGTTGTTGTTTTTCTTTGTTATTTACTGCTTAATCTTTGTTGGTTTCCTCTCTCCAAAGTCCAAACTCTAATAAACACAATCTCCTTGATATTTTGAATATAAGCGTTATGATCAATTGTTATGATCTTAGCGAAATGATCAACTTGCAATCCTAGATAATTATATGGAATTCTAACACGTATTCATCGCTATGATGAATAATAATCGTTGGGATTCTCAGAAGAATAATTACATTTTTTCATCATCAACCAACAACCATTGTAGATAATATGATAATTAAATATCATCCAAAAAACATTCGTTGGAGGAAATGGCTATACATAATGGGGAATGGGTGTTATCAGGAGATTCGCCGTCTCGACCTCCTTCACTTATAGAGTTTCTACTGTATCTTGCTAAAAATTCATAAACAGCTCAAGTTAGACAAAGAGATATGTACTACGATTGAAGGCGAAGTTGTGCAAGTGGAGTCAATGACCCACTTGGCCTATCCATAGCATTCCATATACTAATGCAATGAGTTCATTGAATTTCTGGACCAGGGACAGCAATATATTAAAATATATTGATATAGGGAATCCTAATATTCTTATAGTATCAAAATGGTACGTTTTGGCCGACTAAATGTATTAGTGGTATTAAACTATACACACAATCCACATAAAAAATATTCAGGAAGAAATGATGTTACCAGATTGCTTACTAGACAATTTTATTACCCAAAATGCCCCATTTGGAAGCTTTGTAAAGAGCCAATTTTTGCGTATACAATTGCAACATTTTGACAGTGAGATCTCAGGATGTTTTCTTCCATAATCTCAAAATTCTGTCATGATAATAAAGGTAGCACTTTCCAGAGTTATAGTAGTGACCATGGATGACACTATTTGCCAATATTAATCAATAACTTGACAACCATCAACATTATGATCAAATCATCCTGCAAACTTATAGTTTACACCTGACTTCTCATACCCTGATAATACCTTTTGAGATGATATCTCTGAAGATTATGACGCAATTTTGAAAATAACTATATATGGCATTATTGATGACTATGCAATTTTCTTTGTAGATAGCATTTTAAAATATATTTCAGGATATGGGAAGTCAGGTATACTATATGTTATTAATTGTTATCAAGTTATTAGTGAATATTGGCCAAAATATGCCAGCTGTTTACGAATATTAGCAATATACCATATATATACATATAATAAGGTGTGATAACCGCAAAAACTCAAATTAAGGAATTTTTGAATTATGCCACTATATGTAATACACTCCTAAGAGAGAGAGAGATATATACTTTAATTGATATACTTTGACTATGCAAATTCTGATTCAACGTACTTGATTACATGTCTATTATAATATGCTGAAACCCAATCTCTAGCATTCTTTGGTGATTAATCATAATTCCAAAAACTTGTATTTTACATAGAATTTTTGGGAATACGATTAATCACAAAATACGTGTGAAATTATACACATCAGCAGATTTCAAATACCATTTCTCTACTACTATACATGCCAAATTTCTGCTATTCAGCGGTAATCAAGTATGTAGATTTCAAATTTCATACTTTCAAATCTATATCTAAATGATTTATCTTATGACGAGCCTTTTGCTCGTCACTTCGCGATGAACTCTGCGCATTGTGGCTCGAGGTATTCATTATTCTCCAAATTGACGGCCACTTTGAGTATTACATATATATAGAACAATGTAATTCACAAATATATGTATATGGCATTTACGTTATTGAATTATTTTGTAAGATTAATCCACCTTTGTAGTCGTTGAGGGCAGTATCTATGTAAATTTTGAGATTTTGCTAATTTGTTTACCGTATATTCATAAACATAACAATAAATTTACATATGAGACACTTCAAACAAATGCCAAATTCTGGTCCAACATGCTGTGTTACTCCTAGGTAACCGTTCAGAGCAAACATGTATTTATATTTTGAAATTTGGCTAATTCTTTTACTTTATTTTCATAAAAGCAACAAATCGTATTCAGTATGTTTGATATATATATATTTAGTGTATTGAATTCTATTTACTTCCTTGATAAACACGATAAATATATATTTATGCGACAATTTCTAAATTGCTTACCGTATTTCCTTTCCTTGACAACGGACAAACAAACAACAATTGAGATTCAATAATATAGATTTATCATAATTTGACACATTTTTGTCTATTTTAAATCATGCTAGATATTTCGTTTTAACTGCTATTCAGGGGTAGTCGAGCATGTAGGTTCTAATTTCGACATTTACAAATCTGTATCTGTATGATTTATCATATAATTAATCATTTTGCACCTTTGTATATTTGTCAAATTATCTCAGAAATTTTGGATTAAGTTCACCTGAAGAATCTATCTCCTGTAAACCTAGATTATCTGGAATTTGGCGTTGCATACATTTGTACGACCCTGGTTGAAATTATAATTAACACATTATTTTTGTTATAGAAAAAACGGAGGTCACATTTCTTTAACTAAAATAACCCTCCATTTATTTTCGTTACTCTCATTACCACGATGTTTCCACATTTTTGTTATGAAACAAACAAATCCGCGAAGAAACATAAATATCCACCATACAGTTGACTTCACAGCAATATAATCGGGATGAGAATGGTAGCTTTGGAACCTTGGGCTAATACAGGTAATGGTCAAATTTTCTTCAAGAGCATATTTAAATATAATGCAAGATAAGCTGTTACGAATTTGTTATAGATACTTAATCGCATATTATTTGTTTGTTTCCATCACTATGGACAATTGTGCAAATTATGAAAAGTAGAAGCAGAATGTGCATGTTTTGCACTTCTTTATTTGATTTACTGCCAACCAGTGACTAAAATATGATACTTTTGTAACCAGGAACAATTTGAAGGAATCACATCAATTACTTATCGAAATTTACACTCCCTTATGATAGCATAATAACTTCTTCTTTACATCAGCATGTCAAACAGCTGTTAGATAATCCAATTTACATTTAAAACGAGCCTTTGGCTCGTCGCTTTGCGATGAACTCGGCGCATTGCGCCTCAAGGTATTCAACGGACAAACAAACAGACAAACAACAATTGAGATTCAATAATATTGATGTTGTTTACAATATTCAGACTCAGCATACTCGAGTAACCCAGTATAGTCGTTGAAAGCATGATTCTACCTCTATTTTGAAATTTGTTTACTTTGTTTCATGAAAACAACAAAAAATACATATGATTAATCCATAAGTGTGAAAATCGGATTCAGCATGTTCGATATATTTTAGTGAAGTTTTAGTGAATTCTATATACTTCCTTGATAAACATGATCAATACATAGTTGTGCGACAATTTCAAAATTGCATACCCTAAATCCTTTCCTTGAAAACGGACAAACAACACAGGCAGACAGACAGACAGACAGACAATCATTGAGTTTTAATAATATAGATTAGTGGCACTAATTCCTGGATTCAAGATCCCGAAATCCCAGCATTGAGAACTCTATATTTGATACTTTGCACTTCTTAATTATACAAAGCAAGTTAGAATGGTGCAAACCTTTTGTCTATAGATAAGATGCATTGAGGATAGATTGAATATCATCTAAATTTTAGCCTAAAATAGGTGTTTATGTATATGATAATAACTCTGATAACAATTTAGTTCAATTAATAAAGCTTCAGTTTAAACCAAATGATAGATTCGAATCTTAACTTTTCGGTAGCCAGAGCCACTTAGCCTGAAATAAATGAATCTCAAAAATTTGCAGCAAAATATGTACGCAACTTGTTCATAATCTATTGATATATCATCTCAATATCCGATGACAATCATACTTACTGTCTTCTATTAACTTGACAACAACTATTGCGAGTTGAAGAATTTGTGACAAAAATATGTATATTTAGATTATCAATACATTCCAACTATGTATATAATGCTATAGTTCTGGTTCCTAGTGAAATACATGCAATATTCTTTCCTACTTATCCCACATGAGTGAATTCGAAAACAGTTGAAATTTTATCAAAGAATACCTATTTCCCCAATTGACACACTGTGAAATCTTTTTGATGAGCTTTATTTTCGGGTAATTAATTTTTCTGACCTTGGAAACAGCTCATCAATCTTGATGATTATTCTTTATACCCATATCGTCCAAAATCGTCCAAGATAGTGCAAAATGTGGTCCTTATCTGAATATCGTAATGTGTCTATTATTCATTTTATTACCATGAATCGTAAAAATTTTTCTTTCTAATGAATTTGATACTTAGTGCTTCTTAGTTTGCCAAAACTGCTAAAATATATATCCAATTCAGTGTTTTCGGCAAAATGTCTTTTGCCAAAATATCATTCAGCAAGATGTGTTTCAGCGAGGTGTATTTTGGAATGGTGCCTAGTACCTATACGGTTCACCTTCTACTTGTTTATAATAATTACAATGCACACGAATATATAATCTATATTCACCGAAGATATCTGCACGATACATATATCTGATGAATACATTAAGTTTAAAAATTTGATGACCTCCTCTTTTGCTGCATCAAATTGATGAACTCCTTGAAGGTCATCATCTATCATAGATAATGAATATGTATGTTTGTGGTTTGAATACAATTATATTTTAATGCTGATCTACAATGCTATCATATAACCGACACAGCAAAATCAGGGATAAATGGTGAGTCATATATACGAAGGGTGACTATATCTCCTTTTACATAGTCCTATATTATTGCTGTCCTTTTTTCCTGGCTTCAAACCGAGACTAGCACTCAATAAATAAGTTTTTATTGGATAAGACGATCCTCTCGGGACTCGAATAATAATACTTACTATCCGAAAGTAAGTCTTAAGCCGAGTACTTACTAACCGCATTCTACTGTACTAGTATTTGCAGAGAATTTCAGCCAATTTTGAGCGTTATAAATGTTTGCTATGACCTTTGAATCATATTTTATGTGAATTGTACGGAATTTGTCCCATTTTGTCCAATTATATATGTGTTCATCCAATATCCAAATTTATTGCTATTATCATTACGTATTTCTAGAACATCCCAATAGGTATTTGGATCTAATTGTCACTATTTGCTACAATAGTGTCATTTCCTACATTTCAATAAAATAATGCCTCTATTATTAACCGAATACTGCCCAGAAAATGTGAGATTTTATGACGTCAAAAAGATGGTAAATCTCGCTTTTGGTGTGGGAATTAGTGTTTAATGTAACTTTTTATTACGTACGTGAACTATAAATTCTTTATCATTAAATGTCCTTTTTTCAATGAGGAGATGGTCACACAATGTATAGTATACATTTTTTATGATTAAATGTAGAATTAAATTTGATAACCTCCTACTTAAATGCATCAAATTGATGAACCTGGATATGGATGTCTTCAACAACATGTATGTTATATATTGAATCTCTGGTGAATCAATTGCCGGAACACACACATCGCTTACTACTTTGTTTCCATTATCGTTTTCATTCATTTGTGATATTAATCCCATAAGACATAGCGATAACGCATTTAACCTCGGTAATGGTTCTAGATTTATTCAAGGTTGAACTCATTAACGGAATGCTAACTTAACAGTATTATGGTCAAACTAAATAATCTGGTCAATCGAATGATTTATTCAACCTAATAATTCGGTCAACCAGATAATCACATTTATAGAATCCAGTATACATAAAGATACAGTCAACATCCGGTAACTCGAATCTCAGGGAATCAAAATCTGTTCGAGTTAACGGATGGACTATATTTAAGAATTCTTGTGATATTTCATAAATGAAATAAGAACATTCCTAACAAAAGTATTCAAAAATTCTATTGTTATTTTAATATGCTATACAGTTAACATCCAATAACTCAAACCCTGAAAATCTGTTCGAAAAATCGACTGATCGAGTTACCGTATGCGAATAGACTAAGAGTACAGCGAAGGGAAGTTAATATTTTTTCGAGCTAACAAATGTTCGAGTTACCAGATGTTGGCTGAATAATATTTGTTTGAGTTTAAATCACCTCACGTGAGAAGTTGTGATTGTAGAAATAAATAATTCAGTTGACCAAATTATTCGGTTAACCAAATTATTTGGTTCCAAACTGAATATCAACTATTTACCAATATTATTTGGCTAACTCGAATATTAAATATTCGGTTTCTAATGCTTTTATCCCATTTTCACCAACATTTGGAGACAGGTAATTATACCTGACTAGAGATCTGACTTGGATTTGAGTTGTTTGAGTGTGGATTTATATCGGCCAATAATGCATTTTGACAAACAATGATGTGCCATTTAGAGTAGGGGGCAACCTTTTGAGCCTGCGAGCCACATTAAGTGATTAATCATTACCTGTGCCACATTGAGTGATTAATCACATTATTCGTCCTCTGGTTCAAATCTTACTTGCAAAGTTCCTTAAAAAGTATGTTAAAAACAACGATGCAATACTAATACTAATTTTATTATGTATTCGCAGCGTGTGATGTGTTAAAGTATAATGTACACTCACAATTAACACTATATATATTGAGCGAGGTTTTGAACGAATATATTGACCATGGAATATTTTCGAAAAGTATTATTTGTTCTAATGAATATAAATTTATTAGTCAACTATAAGGTCACAATGTGACTTTGTATAGGGAGACCCGCGGGCCGGATAATCTCACTCCGCTGTCCAGATCTGGCCTGCGGCCAGGAGGTTGTTGGCTCTTGGTTTAGCAGATAGATGTGATACACGTTTGCTCTAAGGAAGTTAATTTACCAAAAAAGTAAGGTTTATAGTAAATACAACAATGATAGTTTGGCATAAACTGTTCCAATGACTATATCTGGGAAATCATTCTACCAACCTACCTTTCAGCATAAATACTTTCTACATTTGGTTGATTCACATAAACAAGGTACACCCTTGAACTTTTTAGTTGATTGAAAATCTTTGTACATTCGATAATCAAAAGTTAACTCTGATCCAGCTATGATATGCTTCTTTGAGAATAATGCGATATGAGGTAAATTGACATCTAAATTGTCAATCCAAACCGGAAATACTTCAAGATTAGGTTCACATGAGTGGTTTACGAAATGCGATATATTTCCAAAGTTTTTTGCATCAATAGTATACACATTATCTACGTCATTAAAATCCAAATCAAATAGATAAGTTGCACCCTCGTTATCGTAATACTTCCCCCTCAATTCTGCTTCACGTGAAGTTATAACTTCGCCCAGATATTCCATCACAAACCTTCCACTTTCTATTGCAAATTCTGTCTTTACTCCCCAACCCTTTCCATTAACAGTAGTAAACAAGCATAAAGGAACCTTTCGCAAATGTTGTACAATACGATTGGAACAATTTTCTTTGCACGAACAGGCTGAATTGCATTCAAAAATCGGTTTTCTTTGGGTATGCTTGAGTGTACCATATTGGTTGTAAGCATTTGTTACTCCTGATAACCTGGGACAACAATAGTCAGTATTGAGACAGTTTGAGGAGTATATAGAGGTACCTTTCTTCTCACAATTACATCCAATTGGTGGAGGTGCTATTGGTCTTTCTATATTCAACCCAAAGATATTTTCTCTAACATAAGTGAAATTTGGGATTTCACTCACCCTATCTTTGACTACTTTTATGGGGGCCTCACCATACGGTAAACTTAAATTTATGTAATGTTCGAATAAAGTAAGTTTCAGATGCATAAAGTGTTCATTCTTGCTTGATAATATCCGAGATACTTCCAGACTTCTAGGTAGCTCAACGATATCAGCTGAGTAGAACTTTTCTATAATGTTTCTATCATCAATAGACCCCAGTAGTGCTGATAATGATTTTAGACATGGAATTCTACAGTTTGAAAATTTAAATACACTTGAGATATCTGGCGGGTTGTGGGCGTCATTAGAATGTATATCCATCTCCAAAATTTAGTCGTATTTATGACCCAGTAGAATTAAGTTTGATCGTTGAAATCTTGTATTTAATTATCATTTTATATTTTGAAACTGTGGTTTACTTATAATATTCTGAATGCATACAACCTTGGCTAAAGTACTGAATAAATTAGTAAATTATACTGATCTATTCAATAAAATTATGTTGGAATTCATCAATATTTTAGCTGTTCGTTTACGTGAACATGTTGATATTATACATACGTAGTCAGAGCTCTGCCGTTGTGTGTAACATTTCGAAGTAGGTGCGACCCCTCCTCATTTAGGTCCAATTTCATTGAAAATTTGGGATGCTATAGAACAGTGATGGGCAGAAATTTATCTTTCGAGATCAGTGAAATTTCAAGATAACTTGGCGTGCTAAACTTGTATATTTGTAATAACATGATAATATCCTTGCTTGCGGCATGATAAGGATTGCTAGATCGAATGTTTTTTGGAATGAATTATCAGGTTAAAATATGTATCTACGTATACTTAAAACGCAATTAATCTGGTATATATGTTCATTCTGGATGCTCAACCTGTATGGATACATAACCCGAGTGCGGTTGCGAAACTTGCCGCCTAGTCAGTCCGTTAAGTAACGGGACGACCGGTTATCCATCTGGACGTCCTGTTACGTTATGGGACGGTTGGTCGCGCATTCGGTCAACCAGTTAACTAACATGATGTGAGAATTTAAATATGGATGATCAATTATATACAGAAAGCATAGATATGTAATCCATCATAAGTTCGGTAACTATGGCATTAAGAACTTGCGATCACAGATTTTGATCCAGATTGTAATCTCTCTTTTGAGAGATCAGAAGGGGAGTCGTCGAACCGTTTAAAAAGCAGCAGCGTGAACTTGATCGGCTAAACAGGACCAATTAAAATATACGTTACTATTTTTTGAAATGATTTGCAGCCCATGTATGAAAATAAGTTCTTGTACATAACGTATATTCCAGAGATGGAACCGGTCAGGACAGACCGGACGGTCGAGTTTTAACTGGCAGGCCGAGTTGGGCTGGCTGATTTTGTGTAACCGCTGAATGAGTTAGAAGTCAAATTGTGTTACTATAATTCTAGATATTTTTGAACCCTAATGAATTTATGAGAGTTTCCTACACGAATTTTTGTACTAGTTGTGTCGTTTGAATGACCGGACCGGTTCCAGAAATGGAACTGGCTGGGCCGGGCCGGGTCGGGTTGGGTACTGGTTTGAATCTTGACCAGTCGGCCGATATCTCCATATGATCTTTCAATATGGTTTATGGCCGTAATATATAATAAATACCTTCATTAGGGCTGAAGTCGGTAAACCAGTTAACCGCTATGAGAAATATATTCGGTTAGCCGAATAGTGTCATTTTAACCATTATGTTCACAGTGTTCCTAAGGTTTGAGAGGTACGAAATTATATATACACGAATTCCGCTAGTTAGGTATTTATGAGAAGTTGATTTTTAGATCCATATTCCTAAATTTCAATAGTTTTTGTAAGTTACAATCATATCAAGAATGCATATGTAAGGCTATGTATATTAATTACTTGTATCTCATCTGGAATTTCTTCGGAAACTGGCACGGCGGGCGGTATTTTATTTATTTTTTATAGGCCAGTTAATATATAAAATATTTCACTCTTAGATTATCTCGCCATTTCTCTGGACACTAAACATACTGAACTTTTCAACTGTACAACTAATAAAATGTGGATTGCACACTCCGTGGCCAAAGAATTATCCATACATTTGGAAAACATGTAAAGAAATCTTTCCGGACAGGGGATGGAATTTGGTGCGGCGGGGATGAGAAACAATTATATTACTTTACATGGCCTAATGATATGTATTGATATTTTCAAATTTAGTTAACAAACTTCGTTGTTTAGATTAAGGAAAATTGTAACGGTTAACCGCTATTTTTCGAAAAGGTTTTAACAACCCACATAAGTTCTACCTGGATACATATTAATACGTAATGTATGTTTAAGTTATTGATCTTCTGTTTTTCAATAAATTGATGAATACCTTTCACACATTCTAAAGGTCTTTGCCATATACGTTGTTGATGGCTTCCAAGGAGTTCAGCAATTTTGATACATCAAAATCTAAGATAATCAAACTTTAACCCTCATCAAATATTTGTCTATATGATTCACTTTATATCTTTGCGTTTTTAAATATACAGTAGAGTCTCGTTGATACGTACACCAGGGAACTGGGAAAAATTCCTACTCCTTATCCGGAGTAGGTATTATCCAAACAAATATACATTGAAAAGACATCAAAAGGGACTGATAAGTTTATTCCTTACCCGGAGTTACGTCTTAACCGTGTTCGTGTTAAGGGGATTCTACTGTACATGCACAAATATACTATACAGTGTAACAGTGACCCAACATTGGCCAGACTACTGGCCCACGTACGGGGGCGCATGAGTGGGGGAGGTGGCGCAAGTATGTGGAATGTGGTGGCGGCTTAACCTGGCCCAAAGATGTTAGCATGATTTTTGTTTGTTTTTGTTCAACAATAGACTCCTTTAAATGAGGACTGTAGGCGCTTGAACTCGGTCATGAAACTTGGGTCCATTAGAATAAATTTGAAGTTCTATATTTCAAAGTACCACGTTTTTGTCCGAATACATGTATTACATAGTTATAAATATATTTCATCAATCACAAAATGGAATAATTTTGACGAAACGTGTGAAATTTCTGCTTAGCAGCATTTTTGGGCATAGATGTGTCCATCTTTGATACACCGTAGAACGCTAAATACTACAAATATGATTTCAGAATTCATACTCTATGATCTATTGATATTTTTATACAAAATATTCAATTTAAAACTCTATATTAATACATTGGGCTATTTAACACCCTATCAAATTATTGCTTCCGACGCCGCGCTACCGTGGCACTTGGGCCAAGTGTCCCAGGAGTTCTTTTAAACTGGACGCTTGATCCACTCTGTACACACCACATAATGGTAATGTTGCCACATATTTTTCACTATTATTGCGTCTGCGCATCTGGAGTTGCCTAATTCCTATCTTATCATTCATATAATCACAAAAGTTCAGTGGAAACCGCCTATTAGCAATTCTTACTTTGCAAGAATTCTCCTTGCTAAAACTTGAATTTTTCTATATGCACACTTATACCATGCAAAATTGGATTTTACGCAAGTCCTTGAAATATGTTGCTAATAAGCGAATTTTGCTATTAGACGAGTAGCTAATAGGCTGATTCCACTATATTTGTTTTATTAGTTCTATAATACGGGTGACCATTAGTCCTTTATTTCAAAGTGCATTCCGTTTATTTCTGCCTGTTCTTTTGTCTTGTTTTCCCTTATTAAATCGAGGATGTCTAATCCGAGTTATATTGTATATTATAAATAATTATTTGCAGAGAATTTCAGACAAGTCTGAGCTCAAAAATGTTTCTCTGACTCGTGATTAATAATTTATTTAATTTGACTGAAGTTCGTCACGATTTGGTCCATTATCCAATTTGGTTGATATTATCACTACGTTTTCTATAACATCCCTATGGGTATTTGTATCTATGCAGGCCGGCTCAACTAGGGCTGCGATCCCTGTATTTGGCCCCGGAAAAAGTGCTCCCAAATAATAGGTCCCCACATAAACTGTCTGAAAACCTTCAAATTTTAGAGAAGGTTAGACAATGAAGTCCTAACAAGTGTTGTCAGCTCCAACACTCCAATGACAATAATCCGAAAAGGAAATATATGATATTCTAATTTTATTAAGTTATACTCATCTGAAATTTTGGTTGCGACTACTCTGTTCAAGCTATTTCTTCATTTCATTTAGATTTTTCCCATCATAGCCTATTTTTGATTTGGGCAGCAATTTCCATCAAACTGAGAGGGCTAGGTTCTCTCACTTTGAAAAAGAGGATGACATAGCCGGAGCTTCTCTTTGTTTTGGCAACGCAGCAAAATGCGGTCTAAAAGGCCTAAATTAGCTGCATCACGACACAGAAATATTCACAATTACTCTACTATAACCTATTACAGCAGAAGTTTTACGTTGGCAATGAAACGAAACTCAAAAATTTTACCACTTCGTTTTAACCAATTCCTGCACCATAAACGAGATTTTAGCACCTTTTTGAAGTCTTAAAATGCATGTAGAGTACGAATATAGTCCTAAAATACGTTATTATACTCATTAATGATGATTTATAAACATCAGGCGACATATTGGTTGAATTTCGGTTCGGTCGACACGTGCCTCCAAGGTACAAACTCCGTGGGATGTCGCCATGGAGTTGGGCATTGGTGACAAATTGGCAATAAAGTCCCCTGGTATGCTCGTGTCTGGGCATGCCCAGTGCAGCAACCCTGGAGATAGGCTGAAAGGGGGATATAACCCCGCGGGATAATACACATGATATAGGTTGATTGTGGAGTTTTTGAGCTAAACATTTCAGTGCGTAACCATTATGTTAACGCACTGAAATGTTTAGCTACACCGTAGACTCCTCAAGAAGAGTTACAGGGCCAGCAAGATGGTTGAAGTCAGAGATTATTTGATCTGCCACTGGGGCATACTTCCTGATAAATCCAAGCAACATAACTTGTCCTTGTTAACCTGTGTTTTCTTTGCATACCTTAATTGATGAATCCTGGCGACGTCTCTGCCGCCGAAATGGGGCCCTAAATAAGGCAATTACATTGGCTCCAAAATAATCCAGCCAGCAATGCATCTATATGACAATATTTGTTACAATACGGTCATTTCATATATTTCCTTAATAGAATGCCTCTATGAACAAGGCCAAATATTGATTGCTGTACTAGTCATTGTATAAACTATAAATATATGTATTTATCACTCAGTGTCATTATTTTTAAGAATGAGAAGATGCCCTGTCTATAATTAATTAGGCCGGCTAACGTTAAGAAAGTAAAAATAGGTTAATGTTCCTCGAAAAATCGAACTTGTACGAGCCAGGCCAAAAATACCTCTGCATGCCAAAAATTAGTTCTGTAGATCTTCCAGTTCTTCAATCAATTGCAAACATACAAACAAATTTAAGTTGAAAACAGGGGGTAGCTAGGACACCAAAGGGGTGCGGCATAGGTGTAACAAAGAAGCGGCAGAAGTTTGGCGATGCAGCACCCCTTAATAGATTTCTATGTAAATTTGCTAGGTCGCTGCACAACTTAGTGCTCCAGGTTAGCTTAAGTATTAAACCGGTAAATTTTGTGGTGTTATTGGTCGCTGGGCAACAGAATATACTCGGCAATATGTGCCTCGAATTCATAAAATAGTTAAAATTTTAAGATTGTATTATCCATGGACCATCCAAATTATATTCAATGTCCTTCTGTGGTGACACTGGAAATTCTATGTCATTTTTGGTTAGTAATCTTGGCACTTTGTACTACGGTTATTAAGAAATTATGAAATTTTGATTTTTTGTACAGTTATGATGACATAATAACCCAATGATGAGTTAGCATTTGGTCAAAACATGACGTCAGGACATTTGTCACAAAGGGGTACATGTGATTCAAATATCAAACATCTATCATGTATATTTGGCTGAGCGGCGCTCGCCGCACCAATCATTGGCAGTTTCTGTTATCGCAGATGGGGAGAGCAGGCCCGGCGGAGCAGGGGCGGCTGTGGCGGCCTCAGCCACCCCCATTTTTTACGTGAATCTTTTGGTACATAAAATTACGCGTGCATGTTTCGCGATAATATTTTTGTGATCTTTTGATATAATTCAGTTTTTTTTATATTTGAGTAATATGTTTGGCACCGAGTTTAAACTGAAGGATCTTCTATAGCAGTGGTTCTCAAACTGGGTCTGCGACCCACCAGGGGGGCGGGAGGAGGTTTTAAGGGGGCTGCGGAACGGTTATCAAAAGTGATTTACGAAAACTTTTTTACGTAGAGCGTTAAATGCAACAATCATACTATGTTGAGATTAGGTAGAACTTCAATTCATATTTTTTTAAATAGATTGTACCTTTGCTAATGAGAGAGCTGCATTTGTCCGAATTTTATAGAATGCATCTGTCCGACTGAAATATGCATTGTCCGAATTTTGAAGTATGCATTGCTTGACAGAAGTAAGCATTGTTATTCATATGATATTTTGTCTCTAATAATTGATAGGTGACATATACTCAAGGTGTCTCCAGTATACCAGAAATATGTCGGTTCAGTATTTCAACTCACATTGCTCTCAGGATGGACTATTTCTCGTATAAGTGATTATTCCTGTTGTAAATTGGGAAATGGGATTTTTTCGCATTTTTCCTGGGGGAATTGACTTCCCGTCCCAATGTTGTAAATATCGCCCTGATTAAGGAGATTTTCATCACTACAAATCACAGGATAGGATTTACTGTTATTAGATTCTAGTATTCTTGTCGTACAAGTTTTGGCTTTCATTCTCACTTAATACTGAGCCAAAGGCTTTTACCTGCTACTAGTTTGTTCCTGTTTCCTTCATTCAGGCCTTACATTAGTCGGACAAATAATACTTCAGTCGGCCTGATGTATACTATAAAATTCGGACAATTGCTTGTATCCCTTTCTAATATCGATTATTATTTTAGTTATTAATTTGGTATCGTTGAAAAAGAAATTTATGGCCAAACGAAAGCAAGGACAATTGGATACTTACCTAACTAAGAGTAATAGACTCTATACAGATTGTCAAGACAATTCGGGTTCGAATGAAGATGAGTTTATTGATAACACTCATATAATACAATAATAATAACAAATTATATTTACTAAAATTCGACCAAAATGCAGAGGTCCGTGGAATTGTGATGAAGAAATTTGGGGCCGCGGCATAGAAAAATTTGAGAAGTACTGTTCTATAATATATTTACAATTTTGTTATAAATTACTACAAGCCTTTGGCTCGTCGCTTCGCGATGAATTCCCCGCATTACGCCACGAGGCATCCATTATTCTCCAAATTGACGACCCCTTTGAGTATTATAATATAGATATATTTAACACAATGTAATTCACAAATATTAGTATATGGCACATATATTATTGAAATATTTAGTAAGATCAACTCCCTTTGTAGCCGTTGAGAGCAAGTATCTAAGTAAATTTTGAGATATTTCTAATTGATTCCTGTATATTCCTAAAAACAACAATATATTTACATATCAACTGACAAACAAACAAACAAACAACAATTGAGAGTTAATATTATAGATGTTATTTACAATACCATATTCAGACTCAGCACACTTGATTACCTCAGTATAGCAGTTGAAAGTATGATCCACCTCAATTTTGAAATTTGTTTACTTTATATTCATAAAATCAACAATAAATTTACATATGAGAAACTTGAAAATGCGAAATTCGGATTCAGGTTACTTAGTTACTCCTGGTAGCCGTTTTGAGCAAGCATGTACTTATATTTGAGATTTGGATAATTTGTTTACTTTATAGATTCATAAAAACAGCACTAAATTTACATATGATTCATCCAAAAGTGTCAAAATCGGATTCAGCATGTTCGATATATTAGTTAAGTATTATTTGATTTATATTTACTTCCTTGATAAACACGATAATACATAGTTATGTGAAAATTTCAATAATGCATACCGTAAATTCTTTCTTTAACAACGGACAAACAAACAAACAAACAAACAAACAAACAAACAGACAACTATTGAGACTTTATTATATAGATTACAGAATTAGATATATTTATTTGATAACTTACTTTGAACTGCCATAACCTATGCTCAACTTTGATTTGCATTGAGAAAAATGTAATCTCTAGGGAGTTGTTGTCGTAATGTATATTTGAGGGGTTCTCGATCCCCTCAAATTAACTTTATTTATTCTGCGATCATTACAATTCAAGGCCACCCCTTCTCTCTCGAGCTTCCGTCGGGCCTGAGGAGAGTGATGAATACCGCGCCATTACAATATACCCCACCGCACCAATAATTTCTTGCTTATACACAGATTATATTCATTGCGTTTTAATTGTATAGTTTTCTTGAATAACGCAATGTGTTCAAAAATATACACATATAAATGCCAGGTTTCAATGAGTAAATCTGGGGGGGACAATGTTGCGACCCCTGAATACTATGCTTATTGTCGTACAACAACAAAATTAAACATTTAGTTTTAGGATGTGTTCATACAAAATATAAAATATTTCATGATAAATATGGCACGTTCTAGAGTTATTATATGTAGTATTACAAGGTTTCATACAGGATTTGCATGCAAGGGGACAATTTGGGATATGTAAATTTTAAGGGGGGGGTGGGGGGGGCAGGTACTAAATCACATCTCTGCACTTTATCCATCAAGTGAAAACTTATTATTGTGTTTTTATTGTAAAGAAGGTTACTTTTGTGATACTTGGTTGATCATGAAATTACCTGCTGGATGTGTAGCTAAACAGTGTGTAACCGTGTATAATGGCCACTCAATATAATTTCGGTTAACAGCACGTACTCAAACTGTCACTAGAATTTCTGCTTAGCCTTAAACTACTCTTTACGTTTATATTCACTATATTAGCCTCATGGCACATTATTAGGGGATTTTTTGTTCATCTCATGTAACATGTAGACTGACACAGCCTCTAGCTCTAGTGGCAATGAAGATGATAGGACTGATGTATCTCATCCTAAAGGGATTCAACTTGATTCAGAAATAAATGTGCTGAGAAGAAAGGCAAAAAGAAGTACAATAAACAGTGGGAAAACGTATATGTATGGTTAGAATATAGTGAAGAGGATCAGGGTGCCTTTCGCATAATAAGTTCTTTGGATATATTCAAATTAATACTGGACAGTAAAACTTGGATAAGACTTACTCGGCTTAAGTTAATGCGTACTTTCGGTTGGTGCGTACTTTTCTCACAAAGGGATCTTCGATTTTGTACAATGGTAAAGGAAAAATATTCGGATAAGACGTATTATTGTTGTTTCCCCAAGGAGTACGTCTTATGCGAGTTCTACTGTATTTTGGAGATTCTAAACCCATATATATGACACCCCTCGTTCATTCGGACCCCTAGACCCCTAGAGTATTTATCAAATATTCTATGCTTGAATCATGTAGATATACTGATAAATATCATTAATTATGATCAAATTTACACAAACAACACTGTGTGATAAATACAATAATTGTCAGTATAATAAATTGGAATTCCTAATAATTTACTATATGAGAAGTTTAAGTTTCAATGTCTCTAAGAATAGATACTGCAACATAAGATGAAAAGCTAATCAAAAGAAAAGTAATTTTATTCATGAAACGTCATATAAAGTAAATTAATGATTCCTTGACAGCCAATTGTAAATTCCATATCTTTAGACTAGTATAACGAATTGATGCCAAAATAGTATACATCAGTACACAATACTTTGATGAGATCTTTGCGGTAATATTCAGAATAAACACAACACAAAATATTTTTATGTGAAATATTTTAAGAAACACAGTATAAATGAAATACCATCTCCACCATAAATGTCTAACTGTGAGGGTTGTAGACAATTTAGCCTCTATGAATTAGTTACTACCCAATAGAGTTAGAATAATTTTGTGTGTCCCACTACATCACCTCATCAGTCAAAAATTAGAGAGTTTGGCACATCCGATCTCGTAGTAAACTGTAGTTATATAGGGTGGAAACGAGATTAGAAAACATCCAATGTCTGTATTGGTTCCTTAGAATGTTTGATGAGTGGTGGAAGAGAATTTTAGTCTGCAATTATATATTTGGTCCCATAGTTCCATTTTCCAAACATGCTCACTCTAAATGACAAATAGAAAGGTAAATTTATACATTAATCGCTTTGCGAATATAATTACTCTTACAAGGCCTTCGAAGTAAGTACATGTGATATCAATCAGGATCATATCTTTCTTTTCAACTGTAGTTTCGATATGATAAATTAATGTGACTATCAGTAGAAATCCTGTTCATTATCTTTAAATAAATAATTTAAGTTGTTCTTAGCTTTGCGTAACATAACGCTATGACCTGTTATTTGATGTCCATTATAATATTCACCAGTTTAATTCACTTGAATTTTCGTGACATTTCCAAAAATGACCTTTCAACATTTTACATAGTGTGTATTTGAGGATGATTCATTTAGTCATGAGCATATCGTAATTTCCCTCTGTCTCACTTTAGACCACATGTTGCGAAACCAATTTGACAACTCAATTTAGATAATATATATTGATACATGTCGTAACAAGCAGTGTTCAATTGGTCAAGTTGACCTAAAAATTACATGAGCCACCACCCAGTAGAGCTGGTCCGCGTCCGGTTGATTAATATTGTCTGTATAACCAGTCCAAATGTTTTTCTGGCTGAAACCTGCCCAACCAGACTGTCTTCTAGCCCATACTTGCCAACTATCCTGTTTTTGGTGGGACGTCCCGATTTTTCGTACATGTGTTCGTTGTGTTGTGGGTGGACCAAATATAGCATGATAGCATTAATTCAACTCGTCCTACCCATTGCTATATAATCAGAGTTTTTATTTGTCCTATTTTGTTTTTTATTGTTGCTCATAGGCTAGTTTGTTCATTCAGTCCTTTTTGTCATTTAGTAAGCCAATGCCTCAATTAATAAGACAAAATACGTAGTAATAGCCATATAGCTACACTCTACAAATGTAAATTCTTTATCATTTAATTAATGTCCTGTTTTTAACTAATGAGGAGATGGCCACCCTGAATTCCTTAGATCATAATACTTATTATATTGATAGATTTGAATTTGTTTTTAACACTTTAAAGTATAACACGTCTACTAACAGGACTTTCAGTATCGATGATAGAGATTCTTTAGAAATAGATGATGAAACAAAGTTCACATTTCCGGATTTGACTCCTGAAGATTATGCCGACTTAAATGTAGAATCTAGTTTTCATCTGGTGATTCTTTCTAAATGGTCACTCTCCAACCACCAGAGTGCATACAAAAGAAGACTCTTTAGAAGATGATGATCCGGTTGATCCCTCTAATACTATTACTTCAATGGAACCACTAAATGATTTTGAAATTGTGAGAACTGGGAGTCAGAGAGGTAGTGCATTGTTAATTGATAGCCGTAGTTACAAGTACACTATTAAATTTAAGGGAAAGCTTTCTACCCGCTGGACTTGTTGTAAAAGGAGCAAACTATTTACTTGCAAAGCCACTGTTATCCAAACAGGCAGCACATTCAAACCGGGTTTGTTATTTCAATCTATCAATTAGGGTAATATGATTACTGACAAACTACTTCACTATTTGTAATCCTTCTAGACACAGAGGCACATACACATCCATCTTTATCAGAACTCTTAACAAGTAGCAACGTTAGAGTAGAGATAAAAGAAAAGGCTACTTCTCATGTATTCACATCTCCACAAGCTATTACCAATGGTGTATAAATAAATCGATTTGAACCTACTAGACATCCATCGAGTCCTTAACACAATCTATAGCTTTAGCCAGATCAGCAAATCACGATCGCCAACGATTCCGCCCAGATATCCTTCAACATTTGATTCGCAATCTCTCACAACCATTTACCAGCAGGATTCTTAATAAGAGATCTTTTGGCTTTGATTATGGACATATATTTGCAACTGCTCCTATACTTGAACTTTTTGTTCGTGCTAGAGTTTGGCATTTTGATACTACTTTTAAGTTAGTTTAGAAGCGTTTTAGTCAATTGTTTTCGATTCATGCATTTGTAAAACATGGAACTGCATGTAAATAGGTTCCCCCAGCCTCCGCTCTTATGTCATAACGCAGAAATAGTGATTATATATTGGTTCAGAATGAAATTCAAAATATTTCACATGCTAATACATCTGTTGCAAAAATGGTGTTGGATTTTGAAATAAATATGTAGGCCGCTATTCCAGCTGTATTTCCTGATGTGTATTTTATGGGGTGTCCGTTTCATTGGAAGCAGGATATATGGAGAAAATACAAGAATTGGGACTTGTGATAGCATACAGGTAATTGATTATTTTCTGTAGTTGATGAATGTAACATTATCGACAGCATATTTATATTTAGACAAGATGATTCCCATTGGAAATACATCAAACGACTGATGTCACTGCCATAATTACCAGCTGAACACATTGTAGAAATCTTAAGCTAATTTCATCGTTTCAATGAACGTGGAGTTATTATATGATTACTGATATTTAATTATTTTCTCGTTATAATACTGAATTGATTTGGTTTATAGCTTACATTCTTGGTCGATTACGTCAAAAGGCGAATACACCACAATTAACAGACCTAACTAACTATATTTATCAAAAGTGGAGAATAAACAGCATTTTGGAAAACAATATTCTGGAGTGTATACAATCAGTTAATTAGGACAAATAATGATGTCGAAGGTTGGTACTCCACTTTGAATCGAGCCGCAGCAAGAAATAATTTGGAATTCTATCAGCTTGTCGGGTTACTCTCAAGCTAAGTTGTGTAGTATGCCTTCCAATGAAGACGTATTACGTTTAATACATATTATACGTTCAATCTACTATTTTTGGTGACGTAACTTATATAAGCATAAATATTTTGCATCAAAATAGTAGTTCTCGAATTGTTAATGAGAAATCTCAGTATATTTAGCCAAATTATATATTACTTGATAATGATGTGACTTATACATTTATGACACTGTCAAAATCTCATATTTCGTGATTAACTTAGAGGTATAATACGTTCAAATACATCACGTATAACGTATTATACGTAATACGTTATACGCGTATTATACAACTTTGCTCTAAAGCAAGTGTGCTCAAATTGTAGCCCGCGAGACCATTCGCTGTCGCCCGCGGATAATTCGCTTGTTTTCATTATTCATATATGTACAGTAGATTGACGTGCTACAAATGTCAGATAAAATTGTTTTTTATAAACACCATATAGAAATAATTATAGATACTCTATAAAGGTATCAATGTTGCAAGTATGAATACAGTATTTGGTAAATATTGTTTGCATTTACGAAATATAATCAATTGTTAGAGCTTCACGAGTATGACGTAGGATATTGGTATATTAGTTAAACCAAGCAATATAATCACTCTCATTAGCTCAATTTCGTAGTTTAGGTAGACTTTTCTGCAATGTTATTCTACTATGAACAGTACATGGTATACCCCAAAGCTAGGTTAGTACTATTGTGTACTTGCTGGAAAACAAGCTGAGTTCAAAAGATACATCAAATGATTCGAATCCATTTAAGAGATTATAATTTAAGTCAATAACCTGAATATACAAGTAGAATCCATTGTTAATGCAATATGAAGTCAAATAGTATAGCTTGAAAATTGATTAAACTAAAGCCAGAGGCAATCTATGATTTGTGGCCCGTAGATTTAAAGTTGAGCACCCCTGCTCTAAAGAGATGTAAATTTGCGTCTAATTAATTTGTTCTAGGGCTGAAACAAATATTCTAGTTTTATTGGATATATTCGTTTTTGCCCTAAAATATTTATTTCGTGTATGTATGTATACAATTGGTTACTATATAATTGTTAATGTTAAATTTAGGCTAAATTAGTTAATATACAACTCAGTCTTGTGTATGCTGAAACTTTACGAGACACCAAAGGCTGCGTTATCGATGGTGTCAAGGACTGATACGCCAAGCATGGGAGGACTATGAGGCAACACTAATGACTTTTATTTACTCAAAGTGAATAATGGACATGGTCATATGATAAGCCCAACAGAATAATACATTATTTCCAGATAGTCTTTATGCAATATATGTAAAATACTATTAGTCATGAGTATATTCTTCAGTCTTTTTGGTTAAACACATAATCAATATGATTTTTCTTTGTAGTAATTGAAGTATTCGTCCATTGTTATTTTAGGTTTAAAGTTTAATGGGTGTGCAATTGTCAATTCAAAGAAACCAATTTACTATTCATCGTATTTAGGTAATAAAGAGCAGTGTTCTGAACCTTCTTTCACCCGCGGATCCCAAAATTCATTAATATCAGCCTAATTTAATACTGATACGAGCCTTTGGCTCGTCGCTTCGCGATGAATTCCGCATTGTGCCTCGAGTTATTCAACGGAAAAATATTAGACGAACAACAATTGAGATTTAATAATATTGATGTTGTTTACAATATTCAGACTCAACATACTCGATTACCTCAGTATAGTCGTTGAAAGTATGATTCTACCTCAATTTTGAAATTTGTTTACTTCATATTCATAAAAGCAACAATAAATTTATGAGAAACTTGAAAATGCGAAATTCGGATTCAGCGTACTTAATTACCCCTGGGTAGCCGTTTAGAGCATGGCTGTACGTGTATTTTGAGATTTGTATAATTTGTTTACTTTATATTCATAAAAACAACAGTAAATTTACATACGATTAATCCAAAAGTGTGAGAATCTGATTCAGCATGTTCGATATATTTTAGTGAAGTTTTATTGAATTCTATTTACTTCCTTGATAAACACGATAAATACATAATTATGCGACAATTTCAAATAGCAAGCCGTAAATCCTTTCCTTGACAACGGAAAATAAACAAACAAACAAACAGACAACAATTGTGATTTAACAATATAGATTAGTTTGTTAAATAAACCGAATACTACTTATAATATTCGGTTTTGACCACCAAATACTGATATTCGATTAGCAAACGAATATTGAACAATTCGCCACGGCTGAAAAAAAAGGATTTGGTAACTGATATGAGTTGACTTGTCCCTGAATATCCTAATTATCTCCATATATCAATGCCAAACAAAATTGAAGCTGTGAAAAGTTATAGATCTGTTCACCAAACTCCTGCTACTGTCATCCTTGATTATTTACATATCGTGTCGAATTTATTTTCGTATTAAACCCCAAGGTAGAAGCTGACACTTCTGGTTTGGGGTTTAAACAAGTAGCTAAAAAGTTATGCCTATTGGAAACCAATGCGAGCTATCCCTGACCATCATGAATGTCAGGAATGTATATTTGGTATAATTATAAAATCATACAATTTTGAGGTGGTAGTAACAATATTTAAATGTCTTCGTAATTATAGTAGACAACTATTTTAAGCCAGAGTAGTAGAAGATATTGCACCACTTGAGAGCTATGTAAAGGGGGAAGTAATAGACACAGACCTCTCTCTTTCTCTCTGATAATAATTTTCCTTTCCTTCTGTACTAAAGTATGTAATTAGATATTATATGCAAATTCTTCCGTAATGGAGTAATTTGGTGTTTAATAGTTTTGTGAATCATCCATTAATACGTAGCAATGCAGTCGTAGAGAATTGGAATAGAATTGTAAAACAATTCTATTCCAATCTCTGTGACTGCCTTAACTTATTAGCTGATTATTTTGAAATCAGCTAATAAGTTAAGACAGAAAAATGTAGCCAAATATAACAACGAGAGTGATCGTTAGAGACGAGTGTTATCTTAGCAGCCGATTCAAATCCCCACTAAAGTACCTTTTTCTCAAAAAGTATGGGTTCTATTTTGAAAAGAACCATACCAGTGTCAAGAAGAAAGTTGGTACGTTTCATATCATCACTCATAATCGCCAAATTTTGCATGATGAGTAAGCAATTTTGCATTACATTTTGGTCGAGGTTTTTTATTAATATCTCCTGAAATAATTGTGATAATAACTTCTCATTTTAATCATATTTACATTTCACTTGGTACATTGTGTATATTCAATTTGAAATTAAAATAATTATTTTTGAAAAAGTTATGAACGCTCAAACTTTACACAGGAATTACATAGACAACCAGTTTTTGCTTGATGATTTGTATGCTTTGTAGCTATGTATTGATTACTTGAATATTCTTAGTGTAAATTTACTTAAGATGACTAAATTCTTAAGGTCAAATGTATTTCTTCTCAATTATTAGGACCAGTTATGTCAGTTTAGATTTTTGAACTTAGCATTAAATTAAGAATGTAATATCAATCAACAAAGCATTTGTAACACTGTAATTGATTTATTTCGTTTCTCACAACCTTAATACTTTTGATATTCTTCAATTTCATTTTATTTCAACTTCATTCTTCCACAAATTTTCTTCATACAACGGTCCTACTAAATTTCATTTCAATTCAATCATGTGAGTATCTTTCTTAATTCATTTTGTAATGTTACACAGTCAGCTCTCGGTATATCGAACATGGATAATTAGAAATCCTCGCTATATCGAAGTCTGAGATTATACAATATAGTCACAAATCGTTAAAGAAACATAAATGTCATCAGTTATATTGAAATCCGCGTATTTAGAAGTGATTATTGCGGTTCTTTGTTTCCGATATAAGGGGAGTTGACTGTAGTTATATGCAAATGTGTCAGAAAATTAGTCGTTCTTTTTGGTATAGATTGTGTTCTTACTTCCAACCATGACATCTCTGGAACAATTTGTAACTGCAATTACCCAACTGGGCTACAATGATTTTGATAAACTTAAGGTAGCCTTGGATAACGGAGACAGGCGAAGGGCGAAGTCAGTATGGGGAAAGTTATCCATTCTCATATTCAATAAGAATAAGCCAAACACACGTGCTCCTCTCTACTTAAAATGGAAACTAAATCGCAATCATTTTCAGGATTATATAAAACAAAGTATGGAAGGTAACAGCCGTAAGTTGAATAGCGATTCTGGTACTGATATATTCCAGTTGGCTGTAGAACACGTTAGCACCAGGTTAGATTCAGATAGTATTTATGTTAATAGTTTAGATCCTAGTAATATTAGTAGTAGTCAATTAGATACAGATTTTAGTGTAGATAGCTTGGAGCGGGAAGTGTCAAATAGCAAATTCTTAGGCTATTGACATCTGGTTGCGAACAACCTGAACTATATAGTTTGAAGAGTACCCTGTCTTCTTCTCCTCCTCAGACTGAGGTCACCGATACCCTCTTTTGGACGTACATTGATTGTGATAATCTTCTATGGTTAGACGCACTGAAATTTTTAGGGTCAGAATGTCCTCTTATTAGTGGCGAATTCATGCTCATTAATGGGATAATCTATGAGGAGTGCAAAAAATGTAATGAGTTTCTATATGAGCAACTAAGAAACTTCAGGCTTGTTAAGAGAGATAGTTGCTTATTAGAAGCATGGATATTAGTTGGCAACATCAACGGTCGAATTTGGATTTGTTTGGAAGTGCTTATCTCATTATCACAGTTGCACAACTCGTGGAATTTCTTAACTTTGCTTTATCCATTCGAGAAAATATGGATCTAATATTTTCATTTCATTCAACTCTATCAGAAAACTAGGCACGGTTAAGTCTTCAAAAATTCCGTTGTTGGTTGATTCACATCCAAACATGTTATCTAAACTTGCACTTGATATTGGTCACTCAGAAACTAGTGTTGTCATCGATAAATATAACGTTAATCATGTGTCACTTGTCCCAATCCTAGATGATGGTGATATTCTGAATGAGGTAATCATTACCAGCCCATACTATCTCTAATTTATTATTAAAAGCAACCTAATCATTGGTTTCAATTTATGGCAGCGAAAATTATATATTTACCAACAAGATTATTAGTGAAACAATAAATATTTTGTATAAATGAATTTTGAATATTTTGTGAGATCTCATCTAAATATATAAATTGATTGTGACAAAAATCACAAATGTAAGTATATACGTATATGTATCGACAGTTGGATTATATGGAACTATTTTATGACCTTTTCTCTAACCAAGATACGTTTAAAAGCTGGATTATATTACGCAGGATTTGGAAACTAACACAACACCAATATGCAAAGTTCTGGAAGATATATTCAGAGTAAAGTAAACAATGAACATGAAAATCTATATTCTTATCCTTACAATTATCTTAATCAATCTAGGAATTATATCTACAAATCTCTCTTACAAACATTAATTTTACAATTTGTACAAATTTGAATTAGAAAGAAGTTACTATCTATTTTTGGAGCATTCATTTGCAAACCCATGTCCTGGAGTTAACTCTCGATTATCTTACCATTCTGGCATTAATAATTACAAATCGAAGTGTTGATCGTCTCTTCAAATCTTATCTGCTCAAGATATTTGTTACTCTTCCTTATATAGCTGTAAAGATTTTGCATAATAGTACCACCTGTTTTAGGTTTAGCCTGTTCTAATAGACAAGGGAAATTCAATCAGTATTTCTCATTAGTTCATCAATCAGTTCAATACAGAAAAGATAGACAGACAAACTATAATATCTGGTTAATTAGTATCTTGTAATACTTTTCGATTTGCTTACTCTTTTCTATTCAAAAAGTAATGTTTTGTATAATGTATGGTAACTGTAATTACAATGGTGTTGTGTTATTTATTATATTTCAAATATCTTCTGATTATTATCTAGAAACCACAATAGAATTGGAACTATAGAATTGAAAATGATACTAAATCCTTATCAAAATTTACGTACACTGTAATGTCATACATACTTCATTATTGATAGTACAAACTGGTAGTCTATGTAATTCCTATGTAAAGTTTGGGCGTTCATAACTTTTCAAAAATAATTATTTTAATTTCAAATTGAATATACACAATGTACCAAGTGAGATGTAAATATGATTAAAATGAGAAGTTATTATCACAATTATTTCAGGAGATATTAATAAAAAACCTCGACCAAAATGTAATGCAAAATTGCTTACTCATCATGCAAAATTTGGCGATTATGAGTGATGATATGAAACGTACCAACTTTCTTCTTGACACTGGTATGGTTCTTTTCAAAATAGAACCCATACTTTTTGAGAAAAAGGTATTTTAGTGGGGATTTGAATCGGCTGCTGAATCGGCTGCTAAGATACACTCGTTCGTTAGAGCAATTCATTTCACAAGATGTCATAAGGACAAGTTGTATCTCGGCAAGTTATAGTTACTGCCCTCACATTGAGCAACATTTTCTTTAGCTATAGAAGCTAAATCTTGATATACATCGGTATCAGTTAAAGCTGATGCCCAGGTTGTGAACCTTTCATTATCGACAAGCTCATTCAAACACTGGTGGTTATTAGCTGAGCTCCAAGCTGGTTTTATCACTTACGTATAATTGGTGATTGAGAAACTAATGATTCTTTAACTGTTCCTAGAGCCTCCTTAGTGAACAGAAATAATTTAGTATCGAAAAAAATGTCTGATAAATTGACACTAATAGATAGATTTGTTGTTACAAGGAATGAATGGCCGGAAACCGATAAGGGAGATTCCTGGATAATTGAATATAAATTTCCCTCTACAAGGAGCTGAGTAGATAAATCAGAACGTACTAAAGTCGATGCTTATGAATTCAAAGCAACGGATTGGATATCTTTCACATTTCTCAGCCATGAATTTTACAATTTGTCCCTGTTCCCCTGAAGATTGTTACCGTAGACTAGTTACTTAACCCATATACGTATATTTTGGATTCCTACAGGAAGAAGCACCAAGAGTGCCTGGGAGAAGTTCTTTGGTAATACCAATGGATTTTAGAGTGAGATAAACTGCTGTAACTCCACTGGCAAAGACAAATCTAAAATAGGGGTTTGGTGGCACAAGCCCATCATACACGATGAAAAAAAGTTGCATAGTTGAATAGTGTGGGTCACAAAATAAACTAATATAGATTGGTCTTTACTTCTGTTCTACCCTACAATTCAGAAATTCTTGTTTACCCTGCGAGTCTAACAAACATGTCTTCATTTCAATGTACGTAATATCACAAATTTGTATAGAACATTTTGAATTTTGTTGAGCCCACCATGCACGATGCAACTTTGTTGCATGGAAATTTCAAATTGAAATGAATTTATTTTGGAATTGATATAAGTTGAAATTCAAATATACGAATAGAGAAGCATTATGTGATTGGTCTAAAAATGACTTTATTATATAGGAATAATTATTGTTTAGAACTGTGGACTGAGAAACGATTGTAGATACAGTTGTCTGGTTTATTGTAGCAAGAAAACAAGTCGTAAATCAGTTGGTTTTTCAAAATGTAATATTTCGAAAAGAAAATTTTTTAAAAGAAATTTAAAAGCATAATTTAACAACCCTCAATAGTATTCAGAAAAATTATATCAAAAGAATAATGAGAAGCCGTATAATAACACATTAGAGTTGACACGTTTGGAAAAATGTTGAAAACCATCACACATTTGAGATTTCTGATGACATTTTTCGTAATCCAACAACGCTATACTTTCGAATAACAGCAAGTTTTCTCTAGCAATACGGAAAGTTGGCCAAATACACGATTGAAGTGAACACGTTTGTTTGATTCGAATTGGCTGCTAACTTTTTCTCCGTATGCGCCTGAAGGTGTACTAACATTGAATATTTTCCGTATAGTAACAAGGATTCTAACCATCGTAGAGGTATTATTACGATATCCTTCACAACATTTTCATTTTGAATCTCAAGAGCGGATAATGTTAGAGCATTAAAAACCTTTAGAACCAATCTGACATTCTGTCTTTCTATGCTAGAAGGAAAACAAGCTTTCAATGTTAATTGAGGAGCCAATTTCGCTAGACTTCCTCTTTCAGAGCTGGATAGTATGCGTAAATCTTGAAAAGAAGCTGAATTGAGACAATGGGGTACAGGCATTTATCAATCTCAAAATCTTCAAACTTGGGGAAATAAATTCTTCTGATTCGACCAATTATTACGTATACTGTTTAAAATATGACTAAATCAAATGTGAGAAAGACAAATCTGGTAGGATCAAATGGGTGAGGCACCCTAGTTTCAAATTTGCCACTCAGAGAAAATAGTCCGAAATATTTACATTCAAAGGATAGTTGTCAGTTGAAATTACCCGTATACGTAAACCACAATTCTCAATATCAATGATACACTCTTTGATGATGGGAAATATCTTACAGCGGAAATAGACATGCTAGTAAACTTGAAATACTAAACCATTTCTATATATCATTATCGCGAACACAGTTACGGTTGGCGCCTCTTGGTCCCAATTATGAGCTAAGTATTTCATCCTTTTATAAGTAATATAAGATTTAACGTATATTTCATCCATTTGAACTATAACATTTCTCTCCAGTGAACTGAAGCAAGAAGTAGCTTGGGTGAGATATGTAGAGAAATTATTTTCAATGCCAAACGAAGAATACAATATATTTAACGTCTGAACATGCGGTAGAGAAAGATACTCTCCTGGAGATATACATAACATGCTGGAGAGATGAGATGAGTCATAATTGACATGACTTGAGTAATGATATTGTACCATCGCCTGTTCTTTGGAATAAATATATTATCTAATTCACAGAGGATAAATTGCAGCTTAGCTATAACTGAGGAAGAATAGTTCTCACTATCCTCTATGCTAGTTAAATCAACAACCTTCTCTTTGGCACAAGGAATAAGAAATGTATGTGATTTAGTATAATGACCATCAAATACAGAGGAAATTGATGTAATAATGACTACCAAATGACTCCCAAAGTATTTACATTTTAGGCTATTTCTATATATATGTGCCTAAATTATGTAATTATATATCTATTGGATGTTTTGGCCTGTACTCGAATTTATTCACACAACTAAAAATCTTAGAAATTTACACCACTCAATCAAACAGTTTCGTACCCAAGTGTAACAAATTTCAGCGGTTTGTGCAAATATACAATAAACGATTCCAAAGATTCATTACTTTGAGAGAATAATATGGAGCATAAACTAGAATTTTCTGCTCGATTATAGATACGTCGTTTTTCGTCAACCGTTAGTAGTGTTCTTAAATACTTGTTCAAGCGTAATTCTATATACAAAAAGGTTTCATTGATCGTGTGTCGTACATGTCTATGCTACATTCTTGGGCTTTTCGGATTGCTATATATAATATTACTAATATTTTCAAGGTTGTGGCAGGGTACGTGTATATTTCCCGAAATTGACGAATACATGCCACAATGAATACTAAACCTGGCCCAATATGGTGATGTAAGTTTTAACTTCCAGGAACAATAATAAGGTGTGAATTATGACGTCAAAATGATGTGAAAGGGCCAAAAAATTAGTTTTCAGTATAAAACTGGGAATTTATTGAATGTGAACTTGGTGAAATTCGTAAGACATTTGCACATTAAGTAATGAAAGCATAGTGTCTGAGGAGTATATCCTGAAATTGTAAAAAATTAGAGAAAAAATAACATGGTGTTGATGACGCTGCATGTGTAAAATACGTGAGATGAATGAAAGTTTTGGAAAATATTGTCAAAGAAGATAATTCTTCAGCTAATTACATAAGTTGATATTTGTTTTTGAAAAAATTCCAAATTTACTCCAAATTTTCCAGATCTACAAGTATTACAACATCGTTAGCTTTCAGATCCTCTAAATTTCTGATGATAAATTGGTGTTTGGTCTCAATCTCAGATTTAGGACTAAGCAGAATGGTTTGATTCAACATTTCTTTCTCTCTTGATTCATAAGACAAAAGAATGCGTTTGCTTGTCGATGTTGATGAATAATATGAGGTACAACCAGGGAGTAAACAGTGAGCTGCTTTTTCACCTTAAGTTTATCGCGAGGTACACTAGTGAAAGTACCTTATCTATTGGGAACCTTATGAAATACTCAACACCTTATTCACGGAAATACTTAATACATATATTAACATACTTGAGACGATCAATATCTTCACGGTGAAGAGCGGGTATCCAGGCCTGTTTAAGTTCACGTGGATACTCTGGCATTCTAAATATGTAGTACTCTGTCATCTGGGTAATAATTTCTTGTGCAACCAGGGGCAGAACAGGTACGGCATCGGAGAGATACAACATACAAGCTAATAGTGAAAGAAGCATAAATGACTCATAAAATGAAAATAGGAATGCGATGAACTATCATTACTAGTAACTAGAGTATGTCAGTGAAAAAATTATTTTTGTATATACAGTGGAACCCCACTTAACGGCCACCCCAGAATAGCTGCCACCTCGATATACCGGCCACTGTTTAAAGTCCCGTTTAATATACTATAGACATTAACATTAATTTATTTCAGAATTCCGGCTACTCCGCTATTCCGAATTACGGCCATACTTTTAGAACGAAACCCTATTTTAACCTCAGAATTATGGCCAATCTTAACAATAGGAATCACTATTGGATGTTTGAAAAAGAAAACAATTTCTGGACAATTAAATAACAATACATTGGATAGTATACATATAAATGCAAAGCAGATTAATGAGACAGTAATTCATACTTTATTAATGGCATCGAGCAACGCAATGAGCTGGATCTCAAATTATAGTATGGTAAATATTAATAGAATATGGTTTATTTCAAAAAGTTTCACAATTACGGCCATTTTTCTCGGTCCCGTGGGTGACCGTATTTCTGGGGTTCCACTGTATATCAATTATGTTGAAGTTAAACTTGGTTGATATAATCAGCTGATGAATTATCCTGGTACAAAAAACTTAAGTTACTATTAGCACACATCCTAAGTGACCAGCATTAATTACAATAACTTGTATTACGAAATTTTAAAAATTCGAATTCTTCTTATAAATAATGCTAATTATCCACTCAATGTTATGTTAGTGTAGGAACCTAGATGCTGGTAAACATAGATCAGTAGATTTGTTGTGTTTGATATTTAGTAACCTTAGAACATTTAGTTACTAATAGATATATTCTATTAGTTTTAGATAGGCATTCAATAAAATTTGTATAAAGATAGAAATATGGTCGGGAAACATGGTATCCTGAATGAATTTGAGGCCAGTAAAGAGGACTGGACTTCATATACAGAACGCTTACAACATTACTTTGCAACTAATGAAGTTGACTCTGTTGAAAAGCAGCGGGCAATATTCCTGAGTATATGTGGGGCACAAACCTGTGGGCTTTTGAAGAACTTACTAGCACCTGAGAAGCCAACGGAAAGGAGCTTTTCAGAACTGGAGGAGTTGATGAGGAATCACATACCACCAAGCCTATCGGGAATGTTGAAAGATTTATATTTTACTCGAAAAATCGCAAAGAAGGGGAATCAGTTTCTGAACACGTTGCTGAGTTGAATAAATTGTCGGAGCACTGTGGTTTCGGGGATGCTGTCAATGATATACTACGGGATAGACTTGTGTTCGGACTAAATGACGTGGGGATACAACGTCGGTTGCTGTCTGAAGAAGAGTTGACATATAAATAGTCATTAGAACTGGCACAAGGGATTGAAGCCGCTGAGCGTAATTTGCAAGAATTACAGTTTTCAAAAACTGTCTGATGACAAAGTGTTCAATGTTAAGTGGGCCGCACAGAAAACGCAAAACTGTAAATGCAATCGTTGTGGGGAGGACCACATTGCGACTGACTGCCGATTCAAAGGAGCGTCTTGTCACAACTTCGGGAAGCAGGGTCACATCGCCCGAGCTTGGAAGAGCAAATCGAAGCGGCTTTCACCTAAGTATACTCAACCAAAAGACACACATCAAATGCAGAGCGAGGAAAAACAATCAAAGTCGAAGGATAATCAGGATTCCGGAGAATACTCTCTTTTTAATGTTCAGGAAAAGGACAATTTTCCTAGCAGGTCCCTGTGTCGATCAATGGGGCGGAATTGACCATGGAAGTGGACACCGGTGCTACTTTATCAATTATCAGTTACGGAACATACCAACGGTTATAGAGCAAAGAAACCGATCCAAGAGTAGAACCATCCAAGGCTCGCCATAGGACATAACTGGAGAAGTTAATGAGGTACTGTAAGGTTCAGGTTGAGATGATTTTTGGCAGCCAACGAGTGCTTGTCGTGTGATAGTCGTCCAAAGAAATGGTCCTGAGCCTTCTCGGGCGGAATTGGTTGAAGAACTAGACTGGTCCTAACTTTACCAAATTCGTACTTCAAGAAATGTCACTGACGTTTTAGACCACTATAAATCGTTATTTTCAGATAAGCTTGGGAGAGTAGAAAGTATTGTTGCGAGGAATGTATAGACTCAAGTGCTAAGCCAAGATTCTTCCGTGCTAGGGCGGTACCTTTTTGCGTTATGAGGAAAGGTTGAGGAGGAACAAAACCCCTAGAGAGCCAAGGTATCATCGAAACTGTTCGCTTTGCTAATTAAGCAGCCCCAATAGTACCTACTGTCAAACCTGACAGTTCAGTTCGCTTATGCGGTGACTACAAAGTAACAGTTAATCGGGCAGCAAGAGTTGATACCTACCCCCTGCCGCGCATTGATGACTTGCTTAACTTCCCTGTCTGGTTGCCAGTCATTCACTAAGTTAGACCTAGCACATGCTTACCTACAGATTCCGTTGGAAGAACAATCTAAGATATAGACCACAGTTAACACTCATAAAGGGTTGTTCCAATATACTCATCTACCTTTTGGTCTATCAAGAGCAGCTGCTATTTTCAGAAGGCGAGAATTACTACGGGAAGTTTCTGCCAAACCTTTCAACCTTGTTGGCGCCATTGCACAAGTTACTTAACAAACAATCTTCGTGGAGTTGGAAAGAGGAATAAAGGGAAGCTTTCATAAAGGCTAAAGAATTGCTGATTTCTCCTAAACTACTTGTACATTTTGATCCCAAGAGGGATCTAGTGGTGACTTGTGATGCGTCACCTAACGGGATTGGAGCAGTACTATCTCATATTTGGGAGGACGGTAGTGAGAAACCCATTTACTATGCATCTCGTTCACTAGCAGCTGCTGAAAAAGAATTACTCTCAACTGGATAAGGAAGGATTGGCAATTTTATTTGTAGTCAAGAAATTCCATCAATATTTATATGGTCGGGTATTACAATAAAATCAGATCATAAGCCCGTTCAGTATATTTTGGACATGAACATCCTGTTCCTTCGATGGCATCAGCTAGGATACAAAAGTGGGCCCTCACCTTAGCGGCATACAATTATAGAGTAATGTACAAACCAGGACCAGAGATAGGTCATGCAGACGGATTGAGCCGTCTTCCGCTTCCGGACGCTTCACCAACAACAGCCCCCCCCATACTAGGCGAGATTATCCATTCTAGTTAAAGGCCACCCAACCATCACAAATCTTTGAATACGCGACATTATCGGATGCGTTTTGCCCATTTGGCAATCTGCTAAGCGTTTAGTTGTGATCGGTCCATACTCTCGTTTGAGATCAATGCCCCAGAGAACATCGAACACAGGTTTGCACCTGCGCTACGGCGATCTGCAAGGATTAGACGCCCGCCTGATAGGTACGAACCAGAAATTTAGTTGCGGTTACTGACTTCGATTAATGGAAAGGGGTGTAGTAACCTAGATACTTATAAACATAGATCAGTAGTTTGTTGTGTTTTGGTATTTAGTAATCTTAGAAACGTTTAGTTACTAATATATTTATTCTATTAGTTTTAGATAGGCATTCATTAAAACTGTAACTTCCAGCATATTTGCGTACTTTCACTTTATATCAGTTAGGGGAATAATTTATAGAAACTATTTTCATTGGAATCTCCAAACTACATACTTAATTTGATATAGTACATAAGAACAGATTTTCAAATATTTTATAGTAGGTTCAATTTTAGAAAAATCGTTCTAATCATCAATATATTAATCGAACCAAATTTCTACCGTCGAATACCAAAAGAAGATTGGACAGTTGGGATAATATCATTCAGCAATGTATAATTAAATAATAAATTATATTCTTTGAATGGATGTCGTAATACATATATAATTACCCGCAGTTAGAACACTGTTTTATGACCTCATTTGATTATCCGAGCAAAATTTAAATAGTCGGCTAACCTAAATTAGCTTATGTATATCTGATGACATGAAAAGACAGTTCAATTCTCCCTATGAAAATAGTGCATACTAATATCTACAAACTTTCCTAGGGTGAGAGAAATTTACTTTTGAAACAAACCCAACAACTAAAAGTTGACAATGGAATTAGATATAAAAACTGTTGCATATCGAAGCGGGTCCTACAATTGGAATTTTTAGATTATATAACTTTAACGTAAACCAGATGAATTTTCTAATTGGTCAAAGAAAAAGTAATAACATTCACACCTAAGAATGTGAATTTTATTAATTTTCCTGACCACAAATTATATCTGAAAAAATGGGAACTTTCATCATACTTTGACAATTTAAATTATGTACTTTTAGGGTCTTGTTCGACTCAATATTTTGCATAAATATTATTCAGGCAATTATAAACAAAAGAAATTAATCTTTATGAAGCAATGAATTTTTACACTTATAAGTGCCCAAACCTGTGTGCATAGTCAATCGGAAATTTCTAAACTAAATGTGTCTTAAACAGTTTAGAATATATTTCAAGACTCGAAGTTAATTGACTGTAGAAAGGTGATGTTAGAAATTATATAGGCTACGCTCTAGATCCGACTTGAGACTTAATGCTCGACAACGACCCCAGCCGATTGTTATCCCCAAAGCCCCAACCAGAGATAAAATGATCCACCCTAGTGCATGCTTCCTGATAAACCCGGGAGAAAGGCTTGCTCCGATCATGCCGAATTTGCCTCTTTCTTTGCACACCCTAGATGAAAAATCCTGCTACATCCCTTCCCAGAAAATGGCCCCCAAATAATGCAATTGCAGGGTACCCCAAAATTCTCCAGCTGACCCTGAAATTTTGTGAATGAATAGAATACGTAACAATATCTTTAGCTATTTCGATTGTCAAGAAATAGGTAAAGATATTGATAAGTAAATTTAGTTCAAAAAGAGAGGAAAGATATACATAGGCTCCTTTTGCCGTGATTTGAGATATATGTATTTGTAGATATTATATACGTATATAATTATATAATTTGTTAATATTGACAACCCACGAGTTTGAAAAAGTTTTCAAACATGAGGGAATTTTGAAAATTTTCCAGGCAGAAATTCCAGCCTAATCTATTGTATTAAGTTAAAATTAGTTATGAAACGATCTACTTTTTCACAAGCCATCAATTCCAATTATGCTTAGCAAAATAAGCTATTAGGGTCAATGAATGCCAATTGTCAAATCGCCCAATTTGGAATAAAATCCCCTGGTAGCTATTCCAGTTTTGACTGTAATTTCATCAAACCACTTCCTCATTGAATTAAGGATATCTTTCAGGATATTAATGATTCTCTCGTCACGTTTCCTAAATACACCCCTCGAAATTTCCCGTTATTCCATCATATTTTACCTATCATATTTTGAAAATTATGTGTGGTTCATATTTTTGTATTCCGGAATGATGTGAGGCTAAAAAGTGGCATACTGGGTATTTGCTACCCTAGCTTTTCGAATTTCTCTGAAAATCAGTGTAACATTCTTCATTTACAAACAATGGATGGCTCATAAGTCAATTTTCGCCAAAAAGTTAAATTTTCCAATTTTGACAGCCCCCTAGCGTTAAGGTTATTGATTTATATAGACCTAACTGGTTGTGTACTATCTATGTTCAGGTGTATCATCACAATTAATTTTAGCAATATTCAGTACAGGACACAGATGAAATGGGTGTACAAGTGAGTGTTCTGTCAAAAACACGACAATACTCCATCTTTGGATTAATGGATGACCATGTGGGCAATTGTCTAATTATTTAAAACTTGTATCAACGAAACATATACAACAGATCTATGAATGTACCAAATTTAAATTTGTATCTCAACAAGTTCATTGTCTTTGGCCATGGCCTTTGAGCCATTTTAAACTTTTATACATTATTCTCTGTGATAGTATGTGGTTATAATAAATTCGGAGTGGGATCAGGTCGAAAATATAGGCATGTCGCGATCATATGACCTCTAGGTTATACCATAGCCTACTATACAGTAAGCTAAATAGCAATTTGTAGATTTTGGGCTAGGGATAGGTTAGCCGATATAGCAACTGAGAAGTTATTCTTAAATTGTAGAAACCGCGTATTTTTGGCAGAATAAATGTGTGGCATATTTGTAGGGCAACAAATTATCAATCATTATATACTTGGATATTTCAGAAATGTGTCAAAATAAGTGTCTAGTAAGTATTTATTTAGTAAAATATGTTATTTTTTGGTTCCCTTATTGAGCATAAACTATTGCGTCTTTCATTTCACAGATAATATCTGAATGATCCATAGACTTTACACAAAATGGTATAACTTTGTAATACAAACCTCGTTTTTGTTTTACAGTAGATACCAGGGATGACACATTTTATGAATATCCAATTATAACTCTATAATCGTTAACATTAAAGGATAGCCAATTTGTAATAAATAACCGACTTCACATGCACTGTTAATATATTTTGATGTGTAAATCTTAATCTTACCAATGGGAGATATTATTGAATATGCTTATTTCATTATTATATGGTAATTTTTCAATCTGAAGCAATTATCTTCAAAGATATTTCTATCATTCATATTGGGGGATCTTTTTGATCAGAACAATCCCTCAATAGTCCATATGATAGGGCAAGAGTCCCCAAAGTGTAACTCGCGAGTCAGATGTGACTCGTTGAGTACCTACCTTTTTACTCTTTAACCGAGATAATTCATTATTTAGAAATTATGATTACTTAAGAGGGTCAAAATTGATTAGGCGGTGGACCACACAAAGTAGTTACGGTACTGTCTAGAGCAGAGTGTAATTCCTTAATCGTAGAGCATATGTATTTTATATTGAGGACAAGAATTATTTAAATAATCGTATAGTGGTCAAGTTTTTTTCTGAAGGATCTCTTTCAACTCATCATACAGTGGGTGCTTATAGTAGTAATTTATCTTGCAGCGAGCGCAGAAATATGGGAAGAATGTTAGATAATTATTCGGAGAGCAAAATATTCAAAAAGCAACTAAATGGATTATTATGAATATTTTATGTTTATGTACAGGGTGTCTAATAAGTTCTGTTATACAATTTCGCGCCTTAGACAGTAGCTCTTAATATACTTATAAAGTAATCTTCTAGATTTTCTTGTACCATTTTTGGCGCTCTTTCAAATTATACCAAGTATATATCATTCAAGTTGATGATTTACCAGAAAATCATGTTAGAAGAAATTCGTCCAAAAATTGTCACTTTTCATGAATCTGGGTTTAGCAACAGTGAAATTCTAAAAAGGCTAAAAAATGATAAAGTCAATCCCATGCTGATCTATCGCACAATAAAACGCTATATAGAGACTGGGAGTGTGTCTGACAGGAAACGAGTTGGTCGTCCAAGATCCGCTCGCACACCAGCCCTGAAGAATAGTGTTAGATGTCGAATCCTGAGAAATCCCCGGCGTTCAATGCGAAAAATGTCTCGTGAATTCTGTGTCAATCACAAAATGATGCGGAAATTGGTTGTAGAGGACCTAGGAATGAAGTCCTATAAGCGGAAAAACGTACACCATCTTAATGACTCCATACGTCGTAAGCGACTCGAAAGATGCATACAACTAAAAGCCCGATTCGCTCCTGGGACTGAAGATCAGATTTTCTTCTCAGATGAGAAGCTGTTCACGGTTGAGGAGGCAAGCAATCGTCAAAACGACCGTATACTTGCTTCTCGAAGTCAGGATATCCCAGATAGCATCAAGTACATTGATAGAGTCTAGAAGCCTCTTTCTCTGATGGTATGGGCGGGTGTGTCGGCAGACTCACGGACAAACCTGATTTTTGTCCCCCAAGGAGTGAAAATAAACTCCCAGACGTACAGAGAGCTGGTCTTGGAGCCTGATATTGCGTCTGCTGGTGAGAAGCTCTTTCAAAACCATCCTTAGACTTACCAACAAGACTCTGCGCCTGCACATGCTTCAAAAGTATCCCAGGGTTGGTTCCGAGAGCAAAATATCGATTTCATAAGTAAGGATGAATGGCCACCATCAAGCCCAGATTTAAACCTACTCGACTATTCTGTTTGAGCAAACTTGGAGAGCAGGGCCTGTGCGAAATCTCACAAGAGTTTGGAGTCCCTCAAAGTTAGTTTGTTGAGTGAATGGCAGAAAATCCCACAGGAGGAGCTGCGAAAAGCTGTCCATCAGTTTCGGAGCAGACTAACTTCCGTAATTCATAAAAAGGGAGGCTATATTGAATGATATTTGTAATGTGTAATTAGGAACATAAGTCCTAAGAAAATAGAAGGTTTCATGGCTTTACAATGGATACATTTGAAATCTTTGGGGAATTGATATATAACAGAACTTATTAGACACCCTGGACTGGTTCCTGGATCCCCTATGCCTATTACAAGTAGTATGTGTAGTACATATATACACGTATATTCAGGTGTTTAGACAATAGTAATAATCATACAGGGCAATATATGTTTCTGACTATGTAATATTCTCAGACACGAAGAGGGAATTTTCATACAGCATAAATTGGAATCATTCATTGCAGAATTTATACTGATATTTGTAAATTGCTTTAGTGATAAATGATAAAATGGCTATGAATACTATCTCTAAATTTATCTCTTTGGGCCATCTTGAGAAAGAAATTCTATAGTAAGAGAGTGCTATACTATAATATTAATCATCTGTGATATTACACAACAAGTAATGTATATTAATTCTTCTTATGTGTAGTTTAACTACATCGAAGTCCCTAAATTTAAGTATTTGTTGAAAAAATTTGTAATGAAAACTATAGCAAGTATGACAATATGACTTCTATACGTACTAATGATATTAGCAAGTGTTGTATAGTCTTACAGGTATAGTCTATGCAATAATTATAGTGGAGCAATTGAGGAAATTAAGAAACAACAAATAAACATAAATATAAAAATCCTAGAAATTTTTTAAGGAAATTGAATTATAAGTTACGAAAGAAGGTATCCATAAATATTGAAGGGGTTCTGAAGAGAAACAACTTCAAGAAATGATGTCAAAGTTAGAATTCGTATTATACAAAACACCTGAGAATTTATCGATTTTGCTGGCCTTGCTGTTGATAATTTTTAGCGTTTCACAAAAGTATTGATATTGTTAGAAACGTCTATATCTCAACTATCGAGTAGCATAAAAATAATTGAAATTCAGTCGGATTTATGGTAAGAAACATGAGTTTGAACTGACCCAACTTTATGTAGAATATGATTCATTCGCTACCACTCTCACTCCCGGCTTAAAATTTGAATTCCCATAGCTCCGCGAGTTGTTAATATTTTTTAATGAAATTTAATATTCATAAATGTCCATATCACTAAAGTATGCATCTATAATTTCAGAATCGAATTCTGACTCTTAGGTGAGTAAATTCAAGGTAGTCAAAATTTTTAACCAAACCTAAAAGAAAAGACCAAACGTAGCAATATAAAACCTCCGATTTAAACATTTCAAAGGCATTTGAAAGTATTAAATCGAATAATAAACCATTATAAATTCCTCAAAAGCAGTTAGCAAATACAGAAATAAATGTACCAGTTAAGTTTGTGTGAACAGGATAATGACGCAGAGGAAGTTCAAAATGTTAGCTTACCAGGTAAGGAAGTATAAATAATTTCCAATTTAGACCTTATAGAGTTGTGTAACATAGATTATAAACCACGATCAGTAAATAATTACAAAAATGTAAATGATTATAGGATCAAAACGAATATGCGTAACATACCCCAATGAAAAAGGTCTTATTTCAATATGTATTGTTATTCGGATCATGGATACTGAAGGGGATTAATAGGTCCACAAGTACATCTAATGAGGGTCAGAATATCAGAATCGGAGAATCTGTGTTTTCATATGGTTAGTTATAGAATGTTTAATATATCTTCAAGTGTTGGGTGGCTAGAATTACAGTTCTTAATTAAATCTATATTAATAAATATCAGTTGTTGTTTGTTTGTCCGTTGGCAAGGAATGGACTTCCGGTATGCAATTCTGAAATTGTCGCATAACAATGTATTTATTGTTTTTATCAAGGAAGTAAATAGAATTCAGTAAAACTTCACTAAATATCCGATTTTCACATTTTTGAATTAATCATATGTAGATTTATTATTGTTTTTATGACTATAAAGTAAACAAGTTTCAAAATTGAGGTAGAATAATTCTTTCAACGACTATACTAGGGTAATCGAGTATGTTGAGGCTGAATATGGCATTGTTTGTTTGTTTGTTTGTCCGTTGATATGTATATTTATTGTTGTATTTACGAATATAAAGTAAACAAATTAGCAAAATCTCAAAATTTACATAGATACTTGCCCTCAACGACTACAAAGGGGGATTAATCCTACAAAATAATTCAATAACGTAAATACCATATACATATATTTGTGAATTACATTGTTCTATATATATATATAATACTCAAAGTGGCCGTCAATTTGGAGAATAATGAATACCTCGAGCCACAATGCGCAGAGTTCATCACGAAGCGACGGACCAAATGCTAGTAATATATTAAAGTGATATATAACGTAACCTTTTCTAGTATTTAAGGGAGGGGGCTTAAAAATGTATAATAGTGTGGATGAGTTATGTTCCTAACGGGGATACGCTATGTTTCTATCGTGCATCCGCTATTCACATTTGATTATAGGCAATATCCACAAGCATATATTGCTGTATATTCACCAGTGGATCGTTTCCTGAAACTGAAGATGAAATAATCATTTCCTAGCATTGTACTCTAAGAATTCTGATAAATTTCACTCATATATTGATTATATAAATATGTAAAGATATTCCAAAATATCCTCTACATGAATTTATCATATTTACTTATAAAATAATCAAAAGAGGATACGATTCGAAATATTGTTTAGAATGGTCCCAGGATAATTGCCATCCCTGGTCCTAAGATTTGAATAGAAGACTATTTCCCTAGTGTAATGAGAGCTATGATCTATCATAATTCTCTAATAGTACCCATTGCATATTTGTTTAATAGATTCATATACAGATAGTGCAGGATCGGCGCCACTGGTCCGGTTAAAACCGGACGACTTTTTGGCGCTGTTACAGTAAACTTCGGATTTAACGACATCTGTTTTAACGGAAATCGCTGATAACGACACCTTTCTCTAGCCCCGACATCTCCAGCAGAATTTCATGCACACAATACTCCGGGTATAACAACATGTTAGATGACGACACTTCGAATATAACGACACTTTTTCAATGCCTGATGCAGCAGAATCACATCGGATATTAAGACTTGGGGGCATTTTGTAGTGCAGAAAAAGGTCTGTATATGCAGGGACGTTAGCAAAATTAGTCTACTTTGTGAATAAATATGTTACTTGATGCTTTGGATGAAAGCGGTTTATCTAGCTGTGCCAAATTGCCATGTAGGGAAATAATTGAGTTGTACAAAATTATTCTAGCAGTATAAGAAAAATACAAGGTGGCCAATAAGTTCTGACCAAATTTAAAAACTGACCATAATGTAAGATATGTAAGTATTCGCTATTTCTAATGAATTATATCTTGAGTAGACCATTTATCTACCATCATCTAACACCTTGATTGCATATTAGCCCACACAAGAGTTATTTCACCATGAATCAGGAAAGAGCAGCAATAATTGAATTATTTTCTAATGGAAAACGTCCAGGAGGAAATTTTGAAACTGCTCCTATCCCTAAATCGGGAAGGAAAATCATTTATCGCACTATCCAACGTTAGAATAAGACTGGGGGCATAAAAGATATGCCAAGAAGCGGTCGACCAAAGTTGGTAACAACTCCGAGGCTGAAAAAAGTTGTGATCGATAGAATACGGCGAAATCCTCGACGATCCCTCCCGGAAAATGGCCTCTGAGCTCAAAGTTTCGCATGGATCGATGCAAAACCTTGTGAAAAACGACTTGCACTTCAAATCTTTTAAAAGAAGAACAATTCACTTCCTTTCTGAGAAATTGTGAAAAAGAGACTTGCCAGAAGCAAGAGCATGCTGACTCGGCTCGCAACTCAACCCCTGGAAATATCATATTTTCTGACGAGAAAGTATTTACCATAGAAGAAGCGACTAACAGCAGAATGATCGAATATTAGCCCACACGTCTTCGAGCATCACAGAAAAGACTCTATATGTCAAACGGACTCAAAAACCTCAGTCGGTGATGGTTTGGGCGGGAATCTCAGTAAAGGGCCGTACTCCATTGGTTTTTGTCCCAGTAGGGGTAAAAATAAATTCGTCAACATATCAAAAGTTGATTCTGAAGCTTGTGGTGAAAGATTTGAGCAAAACGATGTTTAACAAAGAGCCATTTCTATTCCAGCAAGACGGCGCACCGGCTCACACATCAAACATCTCCCAAAATTGGTTACGAGAAAACATTCCAGATTTCATTACCAAGGAGGAATGGCCTCCATCAAGCCCAGATTTGAATCCAATGGACTTCTCAATCTGGTCCATATTGGAGAAAAATGCCTGTGCAAAGTCACAGTCAAGCGTGGAAGCTCTGAATAAGTCTTTGCACCGTGAGTGGGAAAAATTCTACAAGATAACCTACGAGCCACCGTTGAGGCGTTCCCCCAACGTTTGAAGAGGGTAGTCGAAAAGAAAGGCGGTTACATTGAGTAACTACTATCGAATGTATTGATATAGTTATCTAATAGAACTGGAATAAATCTCAGTGAATATAGTTTGATAATTTTTTGAATTATGAATTTTTAACAATGGGTGAGAACTTATTGGCCACCCTGTATATTCAAATACAGTATAACACCAAAGGCCTTATAAACTGAGCAAGAAACAAGATTTTCGGGGAATTAAGGCGGAATATTGGTAAAGAGGCATCTAGAAAAATAATTCTACGAAAACATGTAGGTATCAACTAAGCACATTCCGAAACCAAACAAAACCAAGCAGAAACAATTTCGGTCACAAATTTTAGAGAGAAAAATGCTGCTTTTCAAGCTGTGTTTACGCCATGTGTCAGTGTTTTTAATGCATAACAGTTGTATATATTGACAAAGGCGAAAACGAACTACAGTAGAACCTCCCTAAGTGGGGTGTCTGGGAAGCACTGCTAAAATTTTGCACCCCACTTTGGGAAATACCCCACTTCTGACAATAATTAAAAAAAATTTCATTAAGTGTTGTTCTAGATTTTATATGATTTATGGCTACTGTTCATAAAACTCAACTAAGTTTAAAGAGGAAGGTCGAAATTGCACAGGATCTATCCAAAGGAATGACCCAGTTAGATGCTGTAAAAAAGTACAAGGCCTCCAAAGGTACTGTGTCTAGGATTGGCAAGGAAAAGGAACGATGGGTAGCTATTAATTTTGAAACACTAGATAGTGCTCCTCGCAAAGGTACGGAAAGAAAGCGTATAGTCAAGGTTAAGACTATTGATCTGGATGACAAACTTGTTGAGTATATCGTGAGAGCCCGAGATTTAAATGCTATTGTAACTGGTCCAATTATACAAAATATTGCCACAATGATTTCGAAGAAGCTGCCCAATTTAGATGGTTTTAGTGCCTCTAATGGCTAGTTAGAAAGGTTCCGAAGCCGCAATAGAATTGTAAGTAGAGCTCTCCAAGGAGAAAGAGCGTCAGCTCCCATGAATGCTGTTGAGGAATTCAAGAGGGTATTACCTACTCTCCTTAAAGGTTATGACAAAAAAGATGTTCTAAATGGTGACGAGGTTGGTCTTTATTGGGAACAAAGTGGAAAAAGAACATTGCTTCAGCAAGGCACAGACCCTGCAGGAAGTAAAGTCAGCAAGAAGAGGATTACTGTGTTCATTGTTGCTGCTATGGATGGACATATGGAGCAAATGATTGTTATTAATCAGTATTCAAAACCAAGAGCATTCTCTAGAATTCACTACGACACTAATAAACTCCCGGCATGCATGCAATGGAAAGCGACTCCCAAAGGATGGATGAATTCTACTATTTTCAAGGAGTGGCTTTTATATTTAAATACAACAATTGAAACACAGAAACGGAATGTCTTGCTCTTTCTTGATAATTTTTCCGGTCATGAATGTGGATTCGAATTAGCAAAGGAACATCTAACCCATGTCCGTGTTGAATGGTTACCACCGAATTGTACATCTCTGTTACAACCTATCGATCAAGGGATCGGTAACGCTTTGAAAATTAGATATCGTAAATACCTCCATGAACACATGTCTAAGATGATTTTCATCGATAAACATCCCATGGAAGGCGTCGATATGTTGCGTGCATGTGTATGGCTTGGTAGGGTTTGGAATTCTTTACACAATACATCCACTGTTTCTCGTTGTTTTGAGAAAGCTGGTTTCCGCTTTGAATCAGATAATGAAATCATTCCAGATCTAATTTCAGATGTTGTAAATCATGATGAGCAGGATATCCTAGATCAAGAAGTTTTAATAGCTGGTCCACCTGCAGTTGTAGACGCTGATCAAGTTCTAGAAATGATTGAGTTGTTCGATGCTAAAGAAATCAAGTTAGAAATGCCGAAGAACAGGATGACAGTGGTGCTAAACCTGAAATTGAAATAAATGAAGAACAGGTAGACCTAGAACTAGGTAGTCGTCCAATAAGTACAAAAGAAGCCATGTTGCGTTTATCTGAACTCGAAAAGTATTTTGAACACAAAGGAATGGATGATGAAGTAGCATGGGTTATCTCAGTTCAAGACAAAATCCTGGAAAGGGTACAGGCTAATCTGATTCAACCATCAATTGACGTTTATCTGTTGAAGAAGAATAATGAAAATTAAGTGGTATAGGAAGGATACTATCCAAGTATTGAATTACTTTTAGCATATAGTAGTGATATTTTATGATATATATTCACCCCACTTAGGTACCCCGCTTTGGGAAATACCCCATTTTGGATACCCCACTTTGGGAATACAAAATGTAAATTTTGTATACAATATTGTTTAAAATTTCAGCAGGCGCACCCCACACCCCACTTCAGACAAAAACCCCACTTTGGGAGGTTCATTTAGTGTAGTTTACTAAACACACCAATTGTACACCCCACTTTAGGCAGCACCCCACTTTGGGAGGTTCTACTGTACCTTCGACCAGGATCCACTATTAAAGGAATGTTCGCTGCGATTCTTAAATAATTATCGAAAATAACGATATTAGAAATTCTCAAAAAAATACCGTGATATGTTTTAGAAGTATCGGAATTTTTTCTGATATTTCAATATTTTCAATATTTCAAAAAAATATCAGGATAATTTTCGATATCGAACAATTTCACGATATATCGTAGCGATCTAGGAGATTTTTCCCGATATCGTTAAAAGTAAAACCTTGTACATTTTCCAACACACTCAACTATTTTGCACCATTTCCACCGTTTTGCACCATCCAGTCTGACACAAATAGCATATAGGAACTGTTTGTGGAAGAGCAAAAATAGTAAATTGAATTACAAATCTATAGGTCCAAATAAACCTGTAACAATTTTTAACCGTGCGCCGCTTCAGTAATATAGAAATCACATAATTTGTTGTATGGGCTAACGTATCCTAGCCCAAAATCCACAAGTCACTGTTAGGCCTTATGTATAGTAGGCTATGTAAATATATATATATACTATATTTAGGGAAGAACCCCAGTAACAAGCATATTTGATTGACTGACAAAGGGCCATATGCCCAGAGGAAAAGAAATTAAGTGAGTATGATAAATAATTAAGAACTATGATGTTCTTGATAATCTTGTATTCGAAGTCCAATTCTTGTATAGACTTTCAGAGATTTGGAGAAACAATTGTGTATACACTGGACTTCTTCTGTTGGGATAGTTCTCATTGAAAAGTTATCAACACAATATGAAAAACAACAATCAGCCAATTTGTTATACGACATCATAAAATCTTTTATTTGTATTGTTTGAAATGATGAGGTATCCATTTGATTAGGTAAAGACATGAGTAGTCTTTGAAAGCATGGTTTGAAAATTAGAAAAGGAATTAAGGGAAAGTACAAAACATGATACAGTGCAAATAGACAACAATTATCATTGGCACAAGATATAGCTATTCCTCAGGATAACCAGGGCTTGTCAAAAGGTCCTACATAGTCAGGTCAGGTCTCAATATTAATCAGGTCATGTTTGACGCACTGTTAATTTAGCTTAAAACTCAGAATTATCCATCTGAATGTGACAGGGGGCATGGCGCCCCTTGAACCGCCCCTGAGCGAAACTAGTTGATCGTCGTATAGAAGTGATTCAATTCAATTTATGAGGTAAGTGACGAGATTAGCAAGGTAAGAGTATTAGAGAAGAAATAATACTGGAAATTCCCTGAAACCTGAAAATACACGAAATGACCCGAAATGACTTCGAAAAGAACTGTAATAACCTGAAAATGGCTTGAAATGACATTAAAATGACTGATTCAAGTCGCTCAAAATTTGGACAGAGCACCTAAAGGTCAGGTCAGGTCAGGTTAGGTTATGATCTCACCTTTGACAAGCCTGGTCACAATGTTCTGAGATATTACATCAAAATGTATTATCAGGGTATGTGAAGCTGGGTATATAGGACCTGTTTGCTCGACGATATGATCATATCTATAAAGGTTGGCAAAGATTGGCCATGGATGGCATATTTTGGTCAATAGATAAAGATTGACCAAAATATGTCATCCATGGTCACTAGCCTAGACCATGCCAACTTTATCATGACATTTTTAATATTTTGTATGAACACATCCTTAGAACAAAATGTGCATATTTTGTAGAGGTAAAGGCACTAGTTATTTCATTACAGTGCATATAACTGGAGTACTTGTTAACAAAATTGTATCGTAATCATTCAGATGACTTCATTTCGTCCGGAAATAATTTGTATGTATAGACAGTGTGTTGTTAAGAAAATGCACCATTTTGATAGTATCGAAACAAATAGACTTCCCTCTACAAATATATTGATCAACTATTTTATCCCTAGTCAAAAATTATTAAACGCGCCATTGACTTAAGTACAGAATGCTATGCTAATACATATCACAAGATGAATACAAATTTGAATGTACAGGTAAACGTCCCAAATTCTGAGATGCGACACTCAACAAGATACGTTGATTTTCTCATACAAATAGTACTTCTTGAACCTCGGAGATAGGACACCTCAGAAATGCGACAACCTCCGAGATTCGGCAATATACTTATTATTGCTAAAATCTGATATTTCGTCCCTAAATAGTATATTAAACATACTTTTATCTTGACCGTGAAGCTTATGAACGAATTCAAACGAAACTAGCATAAAATTTGAAAAATATTAGAGAAAATTTTATAACCGTCATCGCATAAATGGGGTCTAAACGGGATGGAAGATGGCCGTTTCAACTTTGTGGGTAGTCTTAATGGGGACAGCTCGGGAGTCAATGTTTTGACACGAATACCAGATCATGATTTAATTTAGAATTTAAACTATTTTTCATGTCCTCATAACCAGAAATATTAATCAACCACTACTCAGTCCTGGCTATAGGGCCTAGTAGAGATGAGTCTTTGTAGTATGCGTATAAAAGTTATGGTTGTAGTATGCGTATAAAGGTTATGGTTGTAGTACTTGTATATAATATGCAAACTCCTACTTTCAAAAATCTGTAATCGGGATAAAAGCCCAGAATAAGCGAGGATATTAAGTTAATCGGGATAAAAATTCCGATAAACCGATTCGATGTCTCTTATATACGAAAAGTTTTGTAAGTAAAAAATCTGCCCCAAATATATTATCGCGTTTAAGCAGATATCTCGATTATCCGAGTCACGATAAAGCGGCTTACTTTGTACAATGCTCCCTATAAAAATACGATCAAAGATAATATTTTTAGCTCCTTCGACCTAATGAATATATTATTGTCAATTGAATATAGCTCATTTCGAAATAGGAATAGTCAAAATGCTTTCAAGGTAAAATCCCAAACGACTAGATGAAGGTTTGACATTTACGAATTTTCGAATGTATTTTCTTTCTCTTTTAGCAAATTGAGCATATTTAGAAGGAGGTCTGGGTTCTCTAGAAATTTCCATGATTCCAGCAACGATAGAATATAGAGTGAAATCAGGAGCCATTCTGACATTAAGGCCAGGGTGAAACTTGGTGCCCCTCTGACGACAAAGAATGATGTTAGATCTAACAAGTTCTCCATCAGATACCTTAAGACCAAGGTGCTGTCCTGGACTCCCACGATTGGCAATTGTTTGAGCACGGTTCGAGAAAGAACAAACGTAAATTTGAAATAAAGAGTGAGTGCGAAGATTCATTGCATGACTTAACATTGAACAAAACAATATTCTAAAAGAGTGAGGATGCATAATAAGTATGGAAATCAGTTTAGTCAAAATCATAGACGGTAATCGGACACATCGTCACCGTACATTTAGTCGTCCGGGCAATTCTTCGCCTGGATATTTAGTGAGGAAATTCATCATAAGAATGTTTCCTGAAATTTTAAACAATAAACAAACTTATACGATCATAAAATTGAATATATGTTGTATTATATTTGAAAGACAAAAATAAATGTATTATATGAAATAGATAAATAAGTAATTATATTTCTGAAATGAGTAGTTAAAATTGAAAGTTGTACACGATTCTCTTAAATAAGAGAGAGTTCCTCTATTGTCAGAATTTGTGTAAGACTCCAAATCCTTTCATTTCTCGCAGCACTAAGTTATAAAGTATTGGGAATTTCTTATGTATCCCTCTTGACTAATATAGCTTCCTGCAATGATTGTTCTCTTCGTAAATACATTGATAGCTTCAAAAAACTTGGATAGTGACAATTAATTCCTGATTTTAACGCGTTATGCCATCCTTCTATTAGGTTGGTGGTTCTTGCGAATTTAGAAGAGACTCGATGCATAATCCATATCCTTATTGGAAAAGGCACCACCGACAATTCGCACCTAATTTGATTGGTCAATTTGATATGATATTAGTTAATTAATTTAATCTAAGTACACGTAAATAATCAATTTTCTAATAATTATATCTGCACACGGAAAGTCTTGATTGGATAGATAATTCTAATTTAAGATGACATGATTCCATGAATCCATTTAATGATATAAATTCCAAAGATTGCTATAGTAAGTATTAAGTAAACACACACGAAGAAATACTCTTAGGGCTGTATTTGTAAAGAGGAATGTAGTAAACAGGATGTGATCACCTGTGATATTTGCAATCCTCGGACATAAATAGAAAATGATCTAGTTCAAACTCAGATTCGTTTTCTCATTACCAATCAACACATTTCGTCTTTGAAATTTTATAACTTTACTAATGGCGGAACCTCTTGATTAGCCGACCTTTAGGCTGATCAAGTCACAAAGAGGAGGAGACAAGCTGTCGGAGGATGGATATTAATTTAGAGTGCAGAGGAGAGTTGGAGATGTGACGGATTGGTTGTGTGAGCAAAGAGGGGTCTGCAAAGCTAGAGTTTATACCAAAGGGATGGTGATAGTCAAGCGCACGAATGAGCACTCCCATGGGCCCGACGATCAGGCAGCGGACTGTTATGAAGCGAAGGCAGGCATGAAGAGGAAAGCACGGGAGTCCCAGGATAGCACACACCACATAATGGGCGAGAGTTTGCAAACAGCATCAGAGGGTACTGCTGCTAAACTCCCCAAACTGGACAGCCTGGAGCGGACGATACAACGCCAACGTGCTAGTTTACTTGCAGCTCCAGCACAGTCTACCACTCTAGCAGAGCTAGCTCTACCAGCAGTCTACCATCAGACAGCCAAGGGAGAACAGTTCTTACTATACGACTCTGGTGTAGACGATGTACACAGATTCCTCATCTTCGCGACACAACACAACCTCGGGATGCTGCAGCGCAGCAAGATCTGTCTAGCTGATGGCACCTTCAAGACGGCACCGCCCCTCTTCGCCCAGGTGTATGTGGGCATGGACTCCGTGGAGGAGATGATCCTATGAAAACCGGTCATCTGTTACCGAGCCTGTTCGTGCTACTGCCCAACAAGACGAGGCTGCCTACCTGAGGATGTGGGAACAGATCCGCCTACTGTGTCCACTTGTCCAGCCTCAACAGATGCTCCTGGACTTTGAGAAGGGCGCGATTACCAGCTTTGAGCATGTCTGGCCTAGCACAGTAGTGAAGTGCTGCTTCTTCCACCTCACACAGAATATCTGGCGACATGTGCAGTCTGTAGGGCTGCAGTCTGCCTACACACATGACGAAGAGTTGGCTATGCGCATCCGGAGGATACCAGCCCTTGCTTTTGCCCGACCAGCAGACGTACCCGATCTGTTTGATCAAGTGGCAATGGACCTCCCCCTTACGCCTGAAATAGGCGAACTAGTCGACTACTTTGAGAGGACGTATATCGGCCGCACAGTTGCCAGCGGATACCATGTAGCGGCTACGTACCCTATTCACCTGTGGAACAACCACATCGGCACGCCCTTAGGACTCCCCCGTACAACCAACGCCGTAGAGGCATGGCACCGCAGCTTCAATGCCACTGTCGGCTGCCATCACCCTACCATATGGAAGTTCATCCTCTCCCTCAAGCGTGAGCAGGGCCTAGTGGAGGTGCGGCATACCAACTACCTTGTTGGCAAGCCGCCAACCAAGCGGAGGCGGTCCCAACAGAGTGAGAAAGCGTTGAAGACTCTAGTTCGTGAATATTATTCTCCAGATCGTTCTAAAATGGAGTTCTTGCAGGGTGTAGCACATCATTTCAGTCTGGGAGCCGATTAATATGTTAATCTAAAGTATTATCTAGCCCTCAAATACATTGATTGGACATAATCCTTTAGATTAACATATTAATCGGCTCCCAGACTGAAATGATGTGCTACACCCTGCAAGAACTCCATTTTAGAACGATCTGGAGAATAATATTCACGAACTAGAGTCTTCAACGCTTCCTCACTCTGTTGGGACCGCCTCCGCTTGGTTGGCGGCTTGCCAACAAGGTAGTTAGTATGCCGCACCTCCACTAGGCCCTGCTCACGCTTGAGGGAGAGGATGAACTTCCATATGGTGGGGTGATGGCAGCCGACAGTGGCATTGAAGCTGCGGTGCCATGCCTCTACGGCGTTGGTTGTACGGGGGAGTCCTAAGGGCGTGCCGATGTGGTTGTTCCACAGGTGAATAGGGTACGTAGCCGCTACATGGTATCCGCTGGCAACTGTGCGGCCGATATACGTCCTCTCAAAGTAGTCGACTAGTTCGCCTATTTCAGGCGTAAGGGGGAGGTCCATTGCCACTTGATCAAACAGATCGGGTACGTCTGCTGGTCGGGCAAAAGCAAGGGCTGGTATCCTCCGGATGCGCATAGCCAACTCTTCGTCATGTGTGTAGGCAGACTGCAGCCCTACAGACTGCACATGTCGCCAGATATTCTGTGTGAGGTGGAAGAAGCAGCACTTCACTACTGTGCTAGGCCAGACATGCTCAAAGCTGGTAATCGCGCCCTTCTCAAAGTCCAGGAGCATCTGTTGAGGCTGGACAAGTGGACACAGTAGGCGGATCTGTTCCCACATCCTCAGGTAGGCAGCCTCGTCTTGTTGGGCAGTAGCACGAACAGGCTCGGTAACAGATGACCGGTTTTCATAGGATCATCTCCTCCACGGAGTCCATGCCCACATACACCTGGGCGAAGAGGGGCGGTGCCGTCTTGAAGGTGCCATCAGCTAGACAGATCTTGCTGCGCTGCAGCATCCCGAGGTTGTGTTGTGTCGCGAAGATGAGGAATCTGTGTACATCGTCTACACCAGAGTCGTATAGTAAGAACTGTTCTCCCTTGGCTGTCTGATGGTAGACTGCTGGTAGAGCTAGCTCTGCTAGAGTGGTAGACTGTGCTGGAGCTGCAAGTAAACTAGCACGTTGGCGTTGTATCGTCCGCTCCAGGCTGTCCAGTTTGGGGAGTTTAGCAGCAGTACCCTCTGATGCTGTTTGCAAACTCTCGCCCATTATGTGGTGTGTGCTATCCTGGGACTCCCGTGCTTTCCTCTTCATGCCTGCCTTCGCTTCATAACAGTCCGCTGCCTGATCGTCGGGCCCATGGGAGTGCTCATTTGTTGATTCATCTGACTTGTTATCGAATAGAAACCTAAGGGTTAATTTCCTGGCACGAACGGGGTGGTTCAAACTTTACGTAACTCTTAATGCCTGAATTGGATATCCTACTGGCAAGTATTCTCATGTCCCCATTTTGTAGGATAATTGTGTAGGGGTATAACTAATACTTCATACCACCCTATCTTTAGAAGTACTTCTAAGGATAGGGTGGTATGAAGTTCATTTAATCATGACCTACGTGATATCATGATTATAAGTTAAATGAACAAAATATCTGTTACAGATATCATTCCGATCTATCCCAACAAGGCCATTATTTAAAAGTGGATGGCTAGTTTACTTAACCGAAACAGTACCCATCCAGAGATTAAATTATCACCTATATTTGCTGGATAAAGGTGTTGGCCAGATTAACCGGTGGCTCTATTAAGCGGAGTTCACCGTATTATTAAAGGAATTCAAGTAGCAATTTTGAATTAGGCCAGCTCAATGTGGGGAAATATACGAAAGATTTTCCATAGAAGAACAGCTTCAAATTGTATTATGATAAATCCGGAATTATTTTATTTACATTTTTTCCAAATGTATGGTTAAATTCTTTGATCACAGATTGTGCAATCCATACTTCACTACTTGTATAGTTCAAAAATTCAACATATACTAGTAAGTTACTCTTCCTTGCGGTACGCGGTTGCGGACACGAAGCGTCCTCATTAGGCACCTTTCGGGAGCCTAGGTTACTCCTAATCAACCGATAATTTGAGTTATGTATCACTAAGTATCCTATGTATGCTTTGAAAGTCACTCTCTACCAGGTTGTCCAAAAAGTTCGCGGAATTGCAAATATATGTTATTTATCGATGATCATACTCAACTAATTAGTGTTCATAGTTTTCAATAAATTCACCCTTAACCTCGATACATTTCTTCCATTTTGATGGGAGTTTATTTATTCCTGTGGTGAAGAATTTTTCGGGGGTACCTTGAATCCATGAATTTACAGCGGACCTAGGTGCTCAAAATCGCTGAAACGTTTACCTCTAAGTGGTCTTTTCATTTCTGAAAAAAGCCAGTAGTCGCTGGGCGCTAGATCTGGGCTGTATGGGGGAAGTGGGAGTAATTCGAACCCTAAATGTTGAATTTCATCTAAAGTTCGCCTGCTGGTATGGGCTGGAGCATTATCATGCTGAAGCAAAACATGAGAACTCAACTTGCCACGCCTCTTAGACTTGATAGCTTCGCGCAATTTCTTCAGAACTTGAACATAGTATTCAGTATTTATTGTTACTTTGTTAGGTCACCAATCAATCATGATTATTCCCTTTGTGTCCCAAAAAACTGTTGCCATCCGTTTACCTGCTGATGCGACGGCTCTGGGTCTAATTGGAGTTGCTTCATGCCTACGCTTCCATTGACTCGTCTGTAAACTTGTTTTAGGCTCATAAAAATGTATCCAAGTCTCGTCTCCTGTGACTAAACGATCAAAGAACCTTGGCTCCTTCTTAGAAATCCGTAAGAGCTGGCGACAAACACGAACCCTTTCAATCCTTTGAGATTCAGATAACAATTGGGAACCCAACGAGAAAGAACTCTCGACATTCCCAATTGTTCAGTTAGAATCTTATCAAGTATTGATTTTGACATCCCCAATTCTTCCTCTAACTGCTGCAGAGTCACACGTCTATCTTTATCAAGAATGTTTGATATAATTTTGATATTTTCTTGGTTGGAACATGTTTTCGGACGACCAGGTCTTGGGTTATCATCAACAGTTGAATGCCCATCATTAAATCTGTCAATCCATTTGTAAACCATCGATTTACCAGGGCATTTATTACCATAAACCTTTTCTATCTCGTAGAGAATCTCGCTTTCACTTTTATTTTGTTTCCAGAGAAACCAAATGATACATCGTTTCCCATCTTCTGAGTTTTCCATTTTAGAAAAAAATACGACAATCGTAAATGATGCTAAAAGAATACCTAAACCAAACTTTTTGATTACAAAAGTTAGGATAATTGAGATAAGGTATATTAGAATTAATCGAAACAATAGGCTAATTGATAGAGTGTATATAACACAAACTAAGGATAAAATTCCGCTGAACTTTTTGGACAACCTAGTAAGTTGAATATTCACGATATGCTATTCGAACACTCGATTACCTCTGTAGCCGTTAAAAGTATACGAACTTTTTGAAATTTCGTTACTTTATGTACATATTTAACCACAAAAATTGATCATACAATGCTAAAAATCATATTCGGAATCAATTGACCAATCAAATTAGGTGCGAATTGTTGGTATTCCTTGGAAAAGGTGGTAATCTTGGGCTCTGATTAGGAAAGTCTTTGAACAAGGTAATAAACTTAAATTGACGCGATTTCTATTGCTGAATCTGGAAAATCTGCCATAAATATCAAAAAACAATCAATTACGTCATTTTCGGGACGTACGCATTTCGCATGGCTTGGTAAGGTTTTCACCCAGATTGAGAATTCTTCATCTTCTAGATTAGATATCTTGCTACTAATCCTATTGGCTGGATTTGGCGGTATATATTTTGCATTAAGTAAGAAGCAACCAGAAATTGTAGAAATGAAGTTTTCTTCAAATGCATTGAGTGCAGCTTTTACAAAATGGAACCATATGAGATGGGTTTAGGGCTGGTTCTATGTCATCAGAGAGCTAAAGAGTTGCCTATATGTTGTTTCCATTTTATTTGTCAAAAGTTCATATATACAGGGTATTATATAACTATCTTTGTCGAAGTGAATGGTGTAGAGTTGAAAGAATTGACTTGGCACAACACTAAATACGCCATCGGCGAACTAATTGCTCGAATCACACAAAAGTGAAAGCATTTGACGATTACAAAAAACTAAGATTCTCTTCATTTCGCCAATCTCAGAATTATAGAAATGATTGTCATTTCAGTGATAATTATCCTGAATTTTTCAGGGATAGCTATATCTTCCAGCAGACGTTGAGATATTAAAATTTTCGTTAACATTTTTTGATGACGGATTGGCCGTTTTAGAGAATAAATTTAACTAGACTAGAAAAGGTTGAATCGGTCATTCTTCAATCTCACTTGCTAGTACTTTCTTCACGAACAGAAAATATTGCAATCTTATAAGTAGATGTTTCGTTAACAGTTATTATTTTTGAAATCATAACAGGTCTTCAAAATGAATCTAATATGGTTTCACAACCAAATGAACCAATGAACTTTAAATGGATAAAATTTCTTACGAAAAATCGTCTGACAACGAATTGTCCCAGTGAGGAAATCTCTGGCGAAGATGTGTTCGCCATTTATCATAGACTACTATATATAAGGCTTGTAGCGTAGGATATTGACCGGTAATACAAAATCTTAATAGCATTTCAATACTTCGGATCAAATGCATTGCAGCCACAGCCGAAGGACTCTACACATATATAAATGTATTAAATAGGATTTTGACCCACATAAAATGTAATATAGTATTAGGATTTTGAGCCGCATATCTATCTTATTAAAGCTCAAAAATTGTGTGTGTGTGTGTGTGTGTGTGTTATAGGAGATGTTGGCGATTTGATGGTATATGGCTTCAATACAGTTTTAAGTGAATTGTGTGACTTCAACATATTATAACTGACATGCTTCGATCGTCGTACAATCGTAGGATAGCACGATTCCACAAATAAATAGTAAACCAAAGTGTTATTTTATTGATACTTAAAATGACTGAAAATTACCACAGAAAGAAATTCGATGAAGTAGTTAAGTTAAAGATGAAGAATCCACAATGTCGTGTCTGTACTAAGTTCGAAATACAAGAAGATCGACATATTGGATTCTGGCCCTAAGGCGAAAAGAGATGAGCGTTCAGTGCAAAGGTTCCATCTTATAGAGGTAAGCAATGTAAAAGAACTACGATACATTAACCCATACTCGAAAGTAACTACAAACCGATCACTTATAGTAGTTCCGTTTGAGAACTTATTTGATAAAATTAATTGGTGGTGGAAGCAAACTGGCTATGGAGGATGGAATTCCTTACATACCAAAATCAGAGAACAAGGGTATTTCATAAATATTGAATTGATAAAGATATTTCTTTCGCAAAGTCTCACACATCAAGGCAGAATAATGAAAAATCACAGAAGTCACTGGTAACCAAACCAATCTTGTTTGACGAATTTGGAGCTAGAGGTCAAGTTGATCTCATTGATATTAGAATGTAATCCTGATGGTGAATATAATTGGATACTCAACTATCAAGTTCATTTACAAAATGGATAGTGTTACGCCCATTGAAGAGAAAATGTGCTGTAGAAGTAGCTTCTACTTTGGTAAGTGTTTTCTATACGTTGGGTGCTCCGTGTATTTTACAAAGTGACAACGGAAAAGAAATTGATAACCATCAGTTGTTAGTTACTCTAAATCAATTATAGCCATCAACAAAAATAATTCACGGAAAACCACGACTCCCACAATCGCAAGGCTCTGTTGAGAGTGCTAACAAGCGGGTGGAAAATATTCTCACAAGTTTGCATGATAAATTTCAACATTCAAATTGGATAAGTGAATTAGAAAAAGTCGCCTACAAGAAAACACTACTGTACACAGCGTTCGTAAGAACAGTCCCTATAGAATCCTATATAACAGAGATCCCTAGAGGATTACGTGATTTCCATTTGCCAGAAGAATTACACCGTTCTATTAACGACGTCGAAGATATTAAAGTATTGAATCCTGATTTCGGCAATGAACCAGGTGATCAATTAGAGAACAATCTCGAACCATCTGGAATCTCATAGTGACACAAGTATTATGAAAGAGGAGTTGAGACTGAATCTGACTCGGATGAGTATGACATTGAAATGAATATTGATGCGAAGAGTTTAGGAGTAAGTGTTTATACGCTTCCTGATAGTAGAACGTGCAAAGTTTGTAAGTTATCAGTTGGAGGAGAAAGAGTGTTTTGTGATGGGTGCAGTTTAATCGGGCACAAACATTGCTTCAACACACTATCATTGCAAAGAGGACAGTCTCGTAAGTATACCTATTGGGAGAAGTTACAATGTACAGGGAAATTACAGGATAAACAAACTCAGCTTGCTGTGCAACGAGCACAAAAGGTTCAGGCAGACAAGATGCTTCTTAACACAGCTCTAACGCTTCCTCTACTGAGTATTGGGCATAATGTAGGGTACCTATCCCTAAAGTAGATTTCGGAAAACTAGGTCCAAATCATATTTTAGGCGTGATAACCAAAGTGTCAAAAAACTCATACCGTGTAGGAACTGAAAAGGGAATTTTAGAACGGAATTATTCGAGGGGCGAGATCGCACTTTGGACAGACTCATCCTATCCAAGAGTTCAAGATATACCTACAACAGAAATCAAAATGCATACAATTGCTAATCTTCTTTCTCGTGGTAGAAAAACAAATGTCTATCTAGAGGAAATTGGCAACGAAACACTGTCCTTGTAAAGTCAGTGGTTGCTATTGCACTTCTGAGTGTCATCCAAAATCTAATTCCACGTGTAAAAATTCTGATAATAAGAAAGCTTTACTAGGATCACATAAGTTGAAATCTAAAGTAACATCTACAATTCGTAAAAAGTCTCCGAAAATGTCACATTCATCCTCAATCCCACTCAGTGAAGTAATAAACAAGAATAGTCTAGAGAAATCATCTCATTGCTATTCCCTAAACGTTTACTTAGGTGAAATACCTGATCTTGCTCCATCTCTTTCTCAATTAGAAACTCTGTGTTATGTGGGGAGGTGAATATAACGGAACACAATTAATAAATACATGTCCTATTGACAATTTTCTCACTCTAATTAGCTTGCAGATCGATCCTATTAGGTCAACATTCGGATACCTACAGAAAGAGCTGGGTTCAAATACACAAGTTCTTAACGAAAATACAGCTTGGAAAATTTGATTTATTACGTTATAGCCTATCAAAAGAGATGGGATTCTGAAAACTTCTTTGCAGTTGACTTTTATGGATCGGAGTATACAATGGTAAAATATCAACTAACATTGGATTAAGTTGCATGAAGTATCAATATCAGATGAAGTGTTCGTACTGTTCTCAAGAAGTATCTAAGAGAATTAACGTCACCACATTCGATAAATTCACAAACAGCTATTAAATTACCATCGAAAATAAGATTACCACTCTCTTTTGTAAATATGCGAGCGTCAAAATGAAGTTATACAATTACAAGGAGATTTTATCCAATTGTCTCCATTACTAATTTTAAAATTGGGCAACCTTAAAGTTCTGGAAGAGAAAATTGAGTAGAAAATTCAGATAATTCATCAAGACAAACTCTAATACTTTAATCTCTTTCGGTATACACTTCTTTTTGGTAATCATTTTACCTTAAAACTGTTATTGGAAAAAATCATTACCATTACGATGGAATGGAAAACAAGAAAATACTATCTGAAGAAGATTCAAATCTACCACGAAACATGAAAGTCAATTTTGCAGTATACTTGGCTATTCCTTGTTAGTTGACCTCAAACGCAAGCATTGAGGGCGTTTAGTACGTAGCATCCACAGTGTGGCAAAATGGCCATAATGGGGAAATAGGTAAATGAATCTGTAATATCACCACAATTATACTTACATATACTAAATCGACACTGTAGATTTCAAAAATAGCAATGACTTTTTAGTAGCACGACTATAAACCTAGTTATGACATAATTACTGACATTTTCTAATTTTTAACGCCTGTGGTTCATTAGGGAGGATATTATGAAAATTGATAGTACATGCATGTCATGGTCTCTATTCTGCTATTTGTTAACGTACAATTTAAAGATCCTTAATTATGTTGACTATTGGATATACTCTAAGTGGACAAAAGTATTTCAAAACACAAATATATTGTCATAAATTGATACTCTTTCCCGTTCCTATATATTGTGTAGTCTATATTCGTAGCTGCTATGTAGTAATTTGTATAGAATAACATATGTTTTTCAAGAATTTCAAAAAAATAATTTCGATTTACACTTTTGGAAGGTGTTAATTATTAATAATTATTAGATAATTATTGATAATCAAAATATGTGGTAATTCAAAGCCTATTAAGAATCTATAATTTCTGACTTGATATTTGAATTCTACGTAGGCGAGTTACCCCAGATTGAAATTTCCAATCGGATTGAACAATTTTTACCAGAGTTATAGATGAATTTCAATTTGTGCCATTTGTGCCACCTTTTGCCCAAGGTGGCACAAGTGGCCGCTACCAAGAGGTTATT